>CM053028.1:251245700-251278200 GCA_028564925.1 Lithobates sylvaticus | reverse complement strand
CAGACCATCACACTACCACCACCATATTTTACTGTTGGTATAATGTTCTTTTTCTGAAATGCAGTGTTCCTTCTACGCCAGATATACTTGGACACACACCTTCCAAAGAGTTCCACTTTTGTCTCATCGGTCCACAGAATGTTGTCCCAAAAGTCTTGGGGATCATCAAGATGTGTTGTGGAGAAATTGAGACGAGCTTTGATGTTCTTTTTGCTCAGCAGTGGTTTTCTCCTTGGAACTCTGCCATGCAGGCCATTTTTGCCCAGTCTTTTCCTGATGGTGGAGGCATGAACGCTGACCTTAACTGAGGCAAGTGAGGCCTGCAGTTCCTTGGACGTTTGTTGTGGGGTCTTTTGTGACCTCTTGGATGAGTCGTCGCTGCGCTCTTGGGGTAATTTTGGGCGGCCGGCCACTCCTGGGAAGGTTCACCACTGTTCCATGTCTTCGCCATTTGTGGATAATGGCTCTCACTGTGGTTCGCTGGATTCCCAAAGCTTTGGAAATGGCTTTATAACCCTTTCCAGACTGATAGATCTCAATTACTTTCTTTCTCAATTGTTCCTGAATTTCTTTGGGTCTCGGCATGATGTGTAGCTTTTAAGGATCTTCTGGTGGACCTTACTGTGTCAAGCAGCTCCTATTTAAGTGATGCCTTGATTGTGAACAGGTGTGGCAATAATCAGGCCTGGGTGTGGCTAGAGAAATTGAACTCAGGTGCCCACAGGACTTCTAGTGTGTTAGTGGCATCACAACAGAGCTCCTCTATTTTCTTTGAAGAAGCACCCTTAGGACTTCTAGTGTGTTAGTGGCATCACACAGAGCTCCTCTATTTTCTTTGCAGAAGCACCCACAGGACTTCTAGTGTGTTAGTGGCATCACACAGAGCTCCTCTATTTTCTTTGCAGAAGCACCCATAGGACTTCTAGTGTGTTAGTGGCATCACACAGAGCTCCTCTATTTTCTTTGCAGAAGCACCCACAGGACTTCTAGTGTGTTAGTGGCATCACACAGAGCTCCTCTATTTTCTTTGCAGAAGCACCCATAGGACTTCTAGTGTGTTAGTGGCATCACACAGAGCTCCTATATTTTCTTCTCAGAAGCACCCACAGGACTTCTAGTGTGTTAGTGGCATCACACAGAGCTCCTCTATTTTCTTTGCAGAAGCACCCACAGGACTTCTAGTGTGTTAGTGGCATCACACAGAGCTCCTCTATTTTCTTTGCAGAAGCACCCACAGGACTTCTAGTGTGTTAGTGGCATCACACAGAGCTCCTCTATTTTCTTCTCAGCAGCACCCACAGGACTTCTAGTGTGTTAGTGGCATCACACAGAGCTCCTCTATTTTCTTTGCAGAAGCACCCATAGGACTTCTAGTGTGTTAGTGGCATCACACAGAGCTCCTATATTTTCTTCTCAGCAGCACCCACAGGACTACCGACTACAATGGCTGGAAGACCGCCAAGGGGAGGCAGAGCGTGCAGAGCCAAGAACACAGGGCAGGCAGGCTCTGTTTCTAGTGGACGTGGCCGTGGACGTGGACGTGGTCGTGCATCGTCATCAGCACGTGGCCATGGGACACGCGCGTCTTTGTTTTCGGCAGCTGGACATGTGGAGCCGCATCATGCTGAAGGCTTGGTAGAATGGATGACCAAGCCCTCCTCATCCTCCTCATCCTCTCTCACCCAGGCTCAGGGTACTGACAGAGCATCATCAGCCACCCCTTCCCTAGACCCACCATGTCCTCCTGAGGAGTCCCCCGAACTCTTTGAGCACAGTGTTGGGTACATGCTCCAGGAGGATGCCCAACGATTCGAAGGCTCGGATGACGATACCCAGCTTGAGGAATCTGGCAGTACTGTTCCACCAGCTGCAGCTTACTGCCAGGTTTGCTCTAGTGGTGAAGAGGGAGGGGATGATGAGGTCACTGACTCCACGTGGGTGCCTCAAGGGAGAGAGGAGGAGGAGGAGGACGAGGAGGAGGAGGATGCGGCGTCACATGTCCAACGAGGCAGGATGCCCCCTGGAGGCCAGGTAGAGGCCAGCACAGCAACTGTACAACACCGCAGAGCTCCGCCTGTGCAGGGCGCTGCCTCTGCACGTTATCAGAAAAGTTCTTTGGTGTGGGCCTTTTTTGAGACGAGTGCAGCAGATCGCACCACTGCTATTTGCAATATTTGTCTCAAGCGTATCTCGCGTGGCCAAAACATCAGCCGCTTGGGCACGACAAGCATGACCAGACATATGGCGACCTGCCATGCAGCTCGTTGGCAGGCACACATAAAAGACCCACACCAAAGAACTAAGCGGACCTCTCCTTGCTCCTCCTCAGCTGGGATCTCCATCCCCACTACACCTTCAGTCCTCTCTGAAAACTGCTCTGAGAGGACTGAAGGTGTAGAATTCGGTGTGTCACAACCAAGTACTTGCAGTACACCGACGTCCGAATGCAGCAGGCAAATTTCCCTGCCCCAGCTGCTGGACCGTAGAAAGAAGTACACTCCCAGCCATCCACATGCCCAGCGGTTGAATGCTAGCCTTGCTAAATTGCTAGCACTTCAACTGCTGCCTTTTCAGTTGGTAGACTCGGCCCCCTTCCGTGAGTTTGTTCAATGTGCGGTTCCTCAGTGGCAGGTTCCCAAACGCCACTTTTTCTCGCGGAAGGCGATTCCGTCTCTCTACCGGCATGTGGAGGGCAATGTCCATGCCTCGCTGGACAGGGCGGTCAGCGGTAAGGTGCATATTACCGCTGACTCATGGTCCAGCAGGCATGGACAGGGACGGTACCTTTCTTTCACGGCCCATTGGGTCACTCTATTGGCAGCTGGGAGGGATGCAGGACAAGGTGCAGTAGTGTTGGAGGTTGTTCCGACACCACGCCTCCAAAACGCGACTACTGCTACTGGTTGTGACACACCTCTCTCCTCCACCCCCTCCTCTTCTTCTTCCTCCAGTGCTCTGTCCTTGGAACCAGCGGTGCTCCGTAGGCGTACAAGGGGCTACGCAAGTACGCAGGCAAAAAGATGCCATGCCGTGCTTGCGCTGGTGTGTTTGGGGGACAGGAGCCACACTGGGCCAGAGGTTCTGGCAGCTCTGCAGGGGCAGGCCGAGAGGTGGTTGACGCCACGTCAGCTTAAGCCAGGAATGGTCGTTTCTGACAATGGCACCAACCTCCTCTCCGCCCTGCGACAGGGGCAGCTCACCCATGTGCCCTGCATGGCTCACGTCCTCAACCTGGTGGTGCAGCGGTTCTTGGGCAGGTTCCCAGGCTTACAGGATGTCCTGAGGCAGGCCAGGAAAGTCTGTGTGCATTTCCGCCGATCTTATAATGCCAGTGCTCGGCTGACTGAGCTGCAAAAGGAGCTGAACCTGCCCAAGAACCGCCTAATATCTGACATGCCCACCAGGTGGAACTCAACGTTGGCCATGCTGCAGCGACTGCACACGCAGCAGAGGGCCATCAATGAGTACCTTTGCGACTACGGCACCAGGACAGGGTCAGGGGAGCTTGGTTTTTTTTCCCCACGTCAGTGGAGCATGATCAGGGATGCATGCACTGTCCTCTCACCATTTGAGGAGGCCACGAGGATGGTGAGCAGTGACAGTGCATGCATCAGTGACACTGTCCCTCTTGTCCACCTGTTGGAGCATACGCTGCGTGGGATAATGGACAGGGCACTTGAGGCAGAACAGAGGCAGGAAGAGGAGGACTTCCTTGCCTCTCAAGGCCCCCTTTTCCGGACAGTGTTCCTTCTGTCCCACCCATCACACAGGAAGAGGATGAGGAGGAGGAGGAGGAGGAGGAGGAGGAGGATTTGTGTGAGCATGGAGGTGGAGCCTGGCACTCAGCATCAGCAGCAGCAGTCTTTTAGGGATGATGTACAGTCCCAACAAGCCAGTGGACTTGTACGTGGCTGGGAGGAGGTGGCTGGCGATCATGTCATCCTCAGTGACCCAGAAGACTCCGGACCGAATGCCTCAGCTAACCTACGCTGCATGGCCTCCCTGATCCTGCAAAGCCTGCGGAAGGATCCTCGTGTTCTTCGGATCAAGGAGAGGGACCATTACTGGCTGGCCACTCTCCTTGATCCGCGGTACAAGGGTAAGGTTGCGGACCTTATCTTGCCGTCGCAGAGGGAGCAGAGGATGAGACATCTCAGGGAGGCCTTGCAGAAAGGTCTGTGCAACGCGTTCCCAGAAACTGGGAGGCTACAAACTCCTGGTCCTGGGCGACGAGTTGCTGAGGCTTCGGTCAGTGGCAGAAGGAGCGGTGGGGAAGGTGGACGTCTGACCGATGCGTTCAGACAATTTTTTTAGTCCGCAGCCCCAAGGTATGATCGGTTCCAGCAACCATCGCCAGCGTCTGATATACATGGTGCAGGAATACCTTGGGGCAAGGTCAGACTTGGACACCTTTCCCACCGAAAATCCTCTGGCTTACTGGGTCCTGAGGATGGATCACTGGCCAGAGCTTGCACAGTATGCAATTGAGCTACTGGCCTGTCCTGCCTCCAGCGTTCTTTCCGAACGCACATTCAGTGCTGCTGGAGGATTTGTGACTGATCATAGGGTGCGCCTGTCCACCGCCTCGGTTGATCGACTGACATTCATCAAAATGAATCAGTCTTGGATCACCACCAGCTACCAGGCACCTGAGGCGGATATAACCGAATAATTTTTAATGTCACATCCCTTCAAGACTGCCTATGCTGATGCTGAGTGACTGTCCTCTTATGTTCACTGACTATCCTCTTCCTCCTCCTCAATGATCCATGCCACCACACCAGTGCCTAAGGCACAATTTTTCAGCCCCTGTTTAACAGGGGCGTGTACTTACAATTTTTTAAAAAAAAAAAAATGCTTCGCAACACGTGTGACTGCTGTGCTCCAAGTACAGTCTCTGTGAGGGCCGTGTTGCAGTGTTGTGGCACCAGCACCAGTGCCTAAGGCACAATTTTTCAGCCCCTGTTTAACAGGGGCGTGTACTTACAATTTTTTAAAAAAAATGCTTCGCAACACGTGTGACTGCTGTGCTCCAAGTACAGTCTCTGTGAGGGCCGTGTTGCAGTGTTGTGGCACCAGCACCAGTGCCTAAGGCACAATTTTTCAGCCCCTGTTTAACAGGGGCGTGTACTTACAATTTTTTTAAAAAAATGCTTCGCAACACTGTGTGACTGCTGTGCTCCAAGTACAGTACAGTATCTGTGAGGGCCGTGTTGCAGTGTTGTGGCACCAGCACCAGTGCCTAAGGCACAATTTTTCAGCCCCTGTTTAACAGGGGCGTGTACTTACAATTTTTTAAAAAAATGCTTCGCAACACGTGTGACTGCTGTGCTCCAAGTACAGTATCTGTGAGGGCCGGTTGCAGTGTTGTGGCACCAGCACCAGTGCCTAAGGCACAATTTTTCAGCCCCTGTTTAACAGGGGCGTGTACTTACAATTTTTTAAAAAAAATGCTTCGCAACACGTGTGACTGCTGTGCTCCAAGTACAGTATCTGTGAGGGCCGGTTTGCAGTGTTGTGGCACCAGCACCAGTGCCTAAGGCACAATTTTTCAGCCCCTGTTTAACAGGGGCGTGTACTTACAATTTTTTAAAAAAATGCTTCGCAACACGTGTGACTGCTGTGCTCCAAGTACAGTCTCTGTGAGGGGTTGCAGTGTTGTGGCACCAGCACCAGTGCCTAAGGCACAATTTTTCAGCCCCTGTTTAACAGGGGCGGGTAATTACAAATCTTGATCTAATAGTTCACAGCAGGGCCCATTCCTGCGCCCACCAAGAGTAACTATGAGGGCCTGCAGTCTTGTGGCAACACCGTCCACCACCACCGCCAAAGGCCCAATTTTTCTGCCCTGTTCATCAGGTGCTTGCAATTACAAATCTTGATCTAATAACTCACAGCAGGGCCCATTCCTGCGCCCACCAAGAGTAACTATGAGGGCCTACAGTCTTGTGGCAACACCGTCCACCACCACCGCCAAAGGCCCAATTTTTCTGCCCTGTTCATCAGGTGCTTGCAATTACAAATCTTGATCTAATAACTCACAGCAGGGCCCATTCCTGCGCCCACCAAGAGTAACTGTGAGAGCTTACAGTCTTGTGGCAAAACCGTCCACCACCACCACCACCACCACCCCCCATTTTTCTGCCCTGTTCAACAGGTGCATGCAATTACAAATCTTGATCTATTAACTCACAGCAGGGCCCATTCCTGTGCCCACCAGTCTTGTGGCTACACCAACATCTAATAGGGCAAATTTCTGCAGAGTATATACGCCAGGCCCCTACTTTCAAACATCCAACTTACAAACGACTCCTACTTGCAAATGGAAAGAGAAAACAGGAAGTGAGAGGAAATCTACCCCTAGGAAGGGAAATTCTATCCTGTTAGATTTAATTTGGGAAAAAGGTATCTCCTCTCTACTGATACTTTATCACCAATCCTTGTTTCAATTAAAACCCCACTTTTCCAAAAACATTTGTCATTGGGACGGAAAGTGAGGTGACATGTTCTGAACAGATGTGCAAAGACAGCAAATGTTACAGGGGTGATAACCCCTCCCTATGTTCTCCAAAAAGCTTAAAAATAGATTTTTTTTTGGGATGGAGCTACACTTCATAATGTACCTGTTCAGATTCTACTTAAGATCAAACCTAAAGCCGCAAGTGGTTTTAAATGGCTTCTTTTTTTCCTTTACAAATGTCATTTTGTGCAAGGACAGTTCTAAACACGGGAAACACATGCCACTTCACAGGCATACTTTGACACCCCCCAGGTACCATATTTAAAGGAAAATTTCACTTTTTTTTTTTCACTTTATGCATCATTAAAATGACTGCTCCCGAAAAAACGTTAGTTTTTAAAAGTTCTTTTTGCATTGATATATGTCCCCTGGGGCAGGACCCGGGTCCCCAAACCTGTTTTATGACATTAACATGCATATTGGCCGTTGTAATTAGCACTTTTGATTTCGAACGTTCGCGTCCATTATAACGTATAGGGTTCGAAAATTCGCGCGAACTTTCGGTCCGTTCGAAGGTTCTGGTTCGAACCGAACCCGGGGGTGTTCGGCTCATCCCTAAGTGGAAGGAAAATGATAAATGGTTTTCAATTTTTTTTACAAATAAATATCTGAAAAGTGTGGTGTGCATTTGTATTCAGCCCCCTTTACTCTGATACCCCTAACTAAAATTCAGTGGAACTAGGTGCCTTCAGTCACCTAATTAGTAAATAGAGTCCACCTGTGTATACATTAATATCAGCATAAATACAGCTCTTCTGTGAATCCCTCAAAGGTTCCTTTGAGAACCTTAGTGAACAAATAGCATCATGAAGGCCAAGGAACACACCAGACAAGTCAGGGATAAAGTTGTGGAGAAGTATAAAGCAGGGTTATCCCACAGAACACTGTTCAATCCATCATCCCAAAATGGAAAGAGTATGGTGCAACTGCAAACCTACCACCTAAACTGACAGGCTTTGCAATAGACATGTGCACAGCAAAAAAATTTGTTTATTTTCGTTTCGTTTTTTTCGTTTCCGTTGATTTGTAACGATTCGTAAATTCGTAAGTCGTCGGTGTTCGTATTCGTAACGATTCCTACATTCGTAAGTCATCGGTGTTCGTATGCACAACGATTCGTACATTCGTAAGAGTTATTTTTTCGTTGATTCGTTTTTTCGTTAGTTTAATTTTCGTTTATTCGTTTATTCAAAATTCGGATGCATTCGTATTTATTCGTACATTCGTAACATTCGTAGATTCGTAATCGGAGCATAATTCATAATTTTATGTAATGTGTAGGCTATTATTACATTTTAATAATTTACGAATCGAAAAAAAAATTTACGAATCGAAAAAAAAGTTACGAATCGGAAAAGAAAGTTACGAATGTACGAATTTTTTCTTTCAATCCATTCGAAGCACGTTAAGCAACGCCATTATAAGAGACACGGAAAATTACGATTCGAAAAAAAAAAAGTTACGAATGTACGAATTTTTTTCGTTCATTTTCGTTGTTCCTGTTTTCGTTTTTCGGATTTTCTTCATTCGTTCATTCGTTGTTTCTAATTTGTTTTTTTCGGATTTTCGTTGTTTTTCGGATTCGTTTGATTCGAATGATTTGTTATTCGTACGATTTGATTCGATGATCGTATTCGTACGATTCGAACGATTCGTTATTCGGATTCGAACGATTCGAACGATTCGTTAATTCGTACGAAAACGAAGGAACGAAAATAACGAAAAAAAAACGAAAAATGAAAAAAAAAAAGAAACGAATTGCACATGTCTACTTTGCAAAGAGAGAATTAATCAGAGAAGCAGCCAAGAGGCCCATTGTAACTCTGGAGTAGGGATGAGCTTCAAGTTCGAGTCAAACTAAGAGCATAAAGCCACCATGATTTTTTTCTGCTTTAAGGAATATCCACAAACCCCATTCCACACAGACCACCTTTGAAGACTGCCCATGTACTGTTCTGCCCACTGTTTGGACAGTGCTGCGACAGCTGACAAGGTTGGAGACAACCCCCTTAGTCATGTCACAATAAAGACACATCATGTAATGGGTTCCAACAAGACATTAACCCTTTAAATGCTACATTAAAATATCACATTTGTTTTCTACATCCACGTGTTCTTCCCCCCATTAGAGTCCAGGTTAAGAAAAATGTAAACAGCCCCTATCAAACCTGCAGGAGTGATGATGGGGCACTCTGTGGTGGCTGCTCTGTGATTCAAATAATTGTCAAGCTGCAGACAGTTGGATTGGAAACGGGTACTGTGGCTGTTGCTCAGATATCATCAAAGAACACTCAGTCACAGCAGAGACCACCAGTATGGCACTGTTTGTGTCAATGGCAGCACAACTGCAGCAGGACTTGATCAGAGATTGGCTCAGGTTGGCACTTTGGGCTGTTCTGACAATTGGTCTGTCTGAAAAGCTCTGGATGCTGCAGCTGATCAGAGAGCTGCAGATGAGTCAGGTGCTGTTGACTAGCTGAAATCTCTTTAAACTGTTGCGAAGCAGGAGGGTACTCCAAGGGTAACCTTCTCGAGACACTGTCAACTGGCATGCTACACTGTAGTGATGAAATGGCTGGGCATGTATTGAACAGAGGAGTTGGCAGGAAGAGCCATTTAAGATTTAGGCAAGGTAATGGGGCTGACACAGCCAGCATGTGGTCATGTGTTCCTGCTTCGTAAAACAAATGAGGGTCTCATGCTCCTAGTACCGGTGACACAAATGGATGGTCATCACAACAGGAACATGCCCTGGCTGCAATTAGTTTAAAGAGACTAGCAGTGACAAAGGTGACAAATGAGCTAGCTACTACTATTGAGGTTCCTAGATGCAGTGGTGGCCAATGGGAGAAAAACACGCCCCTGCATCTAAGTAAGTGAAATTATTGAAATAAAAATTAAAAAAACTGTGTCCATAAAAAGTATAAAAGGTAAAAAATGCCCCTGCGTGTCAGTAGGAATAATACATGCCTCTGTTTCATTTAACAGATGAATTAATAAAATGCTTCTAAGTCAGTGAGAGGAATGGTGCCTGTAATGGTAATGTGTACTAGGCACCCCAAAAAGCTGTGTGGGAAGTCCGTGTTTCAGGTCCCAAGTAACCCATGCCATTTTGTCAAGATGACATAGAAGCAGTATAGCAGTTTATGCAGTCAACAAACAAACTTTAGATGCATGCCAGACACCCTAATCAGTATGTTGATAGGATTAATAGAATTTAACCCCAATACACATCTCAATGCCCTCATAAAACCAAATTTGCAAGCTTGAGTAACTAGAATTGTAACAGATACCCGTCCTGGTCTCAGACGTATCAGTCATTTGTCAGTCAAAAATAGCTCAGCTAGTGGAATGGCCAATATTTATTCCTCTTTGACTGGGTATTAGAAAAGTAGCAAAAACTTCTGTGTATTTCATAACTTCAGAAGTGATAACAGTACAGCCAGAATAAGGACATATTTACCTCTGTCAGTTAATTAGCAGTGTTTATTAGCCCAAACACCCCTATATTAGAAAGTATAGGAAGCCAACAGGACACATTAACCCCCCCCCCCCCCCAGGTAAAGTAGACATCCGACAACCAGTTATATTAATTAAAAACAGAATTTCACGCTGAACAATAATATGCAAGTTAGCAGAGTGTAACCTCTAGATATTCATATATATTAATACCTATAGAAAGATGGATCTGTGGCATGATCATGACATCCCATTGGCCACACCTTAGACTTGGTGTTTGAAGGCCACATGTTTTATTTCATAATACAAGATGTGTTTTAATATGAAATCTGGATACACCTAGCCTCCTCTAGCCTCATCACTCTTGGGGGCTGACTGTAATGTAACAGGTTACCAATCAAGGCTTTGTAACATATCAGAACTTTCATCACAGAATGTCTCTCTCAGGCACGTGCATGAGATATGTAAATTACCTGTCACTCGCAGCAAGGGGGAGAAACGGGCTCCTATTACTTTGACTATTTGTATCTCACTGAAAAAACATAAGAGGACTGCTCAGAGCTGGATTAACTCTTTTTGGGGTAAGACTGGGCACAGGTGACATGAAATCCTATACTGTACAAGGTGCAAGCCTTAATTTAAAAAAACATTTCGGGTTTACATCCACTTTAAGCAGTGTGTTTATCTTAATAGCTAACCTTATTATTGTACCATCACCATTGCCAGACTAGCCAACTATAGGAATAGACAATTTAATTCATATATATGGAATAAATAGTGGGAATCCATAACCACCCAAAATATTTATTTCACTTGGTGATTGGCCAAACAATGTTTGTCAACAACCCCCTCCAGGTCCAGAAAAGAGGGACTGCAACCACACTTGACAGCTCTCATTTTATCATCAAGAAGAAAAAATAGCTGCAAATACTTAAGAGCCATTTATCCATCTTGTTTATTACTTCTGCTAAACACACAGAACCATGACATTGTTAAGCATTCTAACCCCTAATTCTTTCTTATTTCTCTGTAGCAATATTGTCTCAGTGTTTTCTTTGTAATATATTTTTTTATGTAAATATTTTATTTGCACTATTTTTACCTTTACATTATTAATCAATATTTTGAAAAGTATTAAAATTGTCTCTAATGCACATAGCAGAACTTAAAGAATCCCTGTCTCTTGAGCGCTACCATGGTGTAAATAGGTCTGTGGTGACAGCGTGTGTTACAGACATTTATTCTAAAGTCATAATTGCTATTGCTGATATTGTGAACATTTGGTGGCAGTGAAAAGAGTTAATTGCTCAGTTAACCAAACCCAGTGGCAATCAGTCTCAGTCTGTTGACACTTAGATTGTGGTCTCACGAGCTGTAAAATAGTTCTGCAGGGTGAGGATGAGAGTTTCATTGTCACATATCAGTTTGACCAGTCATTTGTCACAAGTTGGTTAAGGTGACAGTAGTCTGGCCCTGTGTTTGTCCCAATGCCCCTGTGTCAGTGGGAAATGTCCAAAACAGCATTGTTGGTCAGTAAGGCTGCAGGTCCCATGTTCCACACAGGCACCAATGCACAGGTGTGCCACCCAAATGTTCCCATTACATTACCAGGTGATGGAGCACTCTGTGTTTCAGCACCTGGCACCCACTCTCACTCTGCACACAGTGCACTCCAGCTTGAAATGAGAAAGCCGTGCATGCTGGGCCTTCTCATTTTTGGGGCCGTTTCTACAATAATCAGCAGATTGTTATCTAACCCCCATAGAATAATGCACAAAATGGAGTGGCTAAAGCACCAGTTTACATTGTTACTTACTTCAGGCTACATTAGCTTCATTGTTTGTACATCTATGAACATGTGCAGAGAAAAAGCCATGAATTCAGGTCTGCAGTAGGATGGTTTATAGGAAATAATGCCTCACCTGAGAAAACTGCTCTCCTTGTCTTTGTCCATCATAGCTAATCCAAACACTGCAGCAGCCCTATTTTATCCAAGCCTCATGAATAAGCATTTCTACTGATGAGAGGTAACAAGGCGCATTTTCGCACTGCAGTAAACATGTAAACTAATGCAGCACTGCACTTCTGTTTTTGGTTTAACACCATTGAATTTAAATTTCTCTTTCAGGATGTAGACGACAAGTTATAAATCTACTAGCCTCAAGGGGCAAAAACAGAAGGGTTAATAGGCTATCATACATGTATTTGTTATACAGAACTGTCACAGTGGATTCTGATGTTGACTATAAGTGGCTTTTTTGAACACACTTAATGCAGCCATGCTTTTAATCACAATTAGGAAACCCTTCTTGTGAATCCATGTCTACCATGGCTGGAGTGCATGCATGTAGACAGGAATGGTTGCAAAAAGGCTGCAGGCCTGAGCAACAGCACTGAGATGCAACAAAGGATGAAAAAGGTTGAAAACAAGTATTTTCATAAAACAAATATGGCAATCATTTAAAAACACATTGCTTTAGCAAACAAAATTATACTCATTTAGGGTGTAATGGATGCCTTCATTTATGGTCCAAGATTTTTATATAAAAGACTTCATGTTCCCTGCTTGAACAACCAAGTTAAAGCATTTGTTCAATGTTTTAAAGTACTGTGTTAGGTAATTGTGTTTTTTTCATGGAAAAATAAGTAAAACAAACAAAAAAAAAGTTTTGCAAAAAAGTTCATAGACTACCGGACTAATAGATAAAAATAGTAAATAGGAAAGGAAAGTTAAAGGACAGGGGGTCAGACAGAGCCAAAGGCAGAATGAAAATATCAGCTAATAAAACAGATATCCACACTGCGACAGATGGATGAACTGTCGCTCTTACCCACAGACTGGCTGTGATAGTAAAGCAGCGCAGAGACAGATATGTATGAACTACTGCACAGACTTCAAAAAAATCTCCTTGTCATAGGAGGCTAGTGTAATTAAAGCACCGTGCTAAGAACTAAGCTAACTGTAAAAAACATCCCAAAACAATTTCACAAAAGATTTATTTTCATTAAAACAAGCCCTGTTTATTCTGTCCACTTGATTCTTACAGTCATACCCAGGTGGAAGAACTTTTTGTCAATGGTGGGGTGGACACAGAGGTAACACAGCTCACACTGACTCCCAAGGTTCTTAACCACTTAAGCCCCGGACCATTTGGCTGGCAAAAGACCAGAGGACTTTGTACAATTTGGTACTGCGCTGCTTTAACTGGTAATTGCACGGTCATGCAATGTTGTACCCAAACAAAATTTGCAACCTTTTGTTCACACAAATAGAGATTTCTTTTGATGGTATTTGATTGCCTCTGCGATTGAAATTTTTTGCGATATAAACGGAAAAATATAAAAAATTTGGGAAAAAAATATTTTCTACTTTTTGTTATAAGATAAATCCAATAAACTAAATTTTAGTCATACATTTAGGCCAAAATGTATTCAGCCACATGTCTTTGGTAAAAAAAATGTCAATAAGCGTATATTTATTGGTTTGCGCAAAAATTATAGCGTCTACAAACAAGGGTAAATTTTTTGGAATTTACGCAGCTTTTAGTTTATGACTGCCTATCTCATTTCTTGAGGTGCTAAAATGGCAGGGCAGTACAAACCCCCCCCCCCCCAAATGACCCCATTTTGGAAAGTAGACACACTAAGGAAATTGCTAAGAGGCATGTTGAGCCTATTGAATATTTTATTTTTTTGTCCCAAGTGATTGAATAATGACAAAAAAACAAAATGATATATTGCTCATACATGCCATGGTTATATGTGGAATTGCACCCCAAAATACATTTTGCTGCTTCTCCTGAGTACGGGGATACCACATGTGTGGGACTTTTTGGGAGCCTAGCCACGTACGGGGCCCTGAAAACCAATCACCGCCTTCAGGATTTCTAAGGGCGTAGATTTTTGATTTCATTCCTCACTACCTATCACAGTTTTGAAGGCCATAAAAAGCCAAGATGACACAACCCCCCCCCCCCCAAAAAAAAAAACATTTTGGAAAGTAGACATCCCAAGCTATTTGCTGAGAGGCATGTTGAGTCCATGGAATATTTTATATTTTGCCACAAGTTGTGGGAAAATTACAAACTTTTTTTTTTTTTGAACAAAGTTGTCACTAAATGATATATTGCTCACACATGCCATGGGCATATGTGGAATTAGACCACTAAATAAATTCTGCTGCTTTTCCTGAATACGGAGATACTACATGTGTGGGACTTTTTTGGGAGCCTAGCCACGTACGGGGCTCCGAAAACCAATCACCACCTTCATGATTTCTTAGGGCGTAGACTTTTGATTTCACTCTTTGCCACCTATCACAGTTTTGAATGCCATAAAATGCCAAGATGGCACAAACCCCCCCCCCCCCCCCCCCCCCCAATGACCCCATTTTGGAAAGTAGATACCCCAAGATATTTGCTGAGAGGCATGTTGAGTCTATGGAATATTTTATATTTTGCCGCAAGTTGCGGGAAAATTACAAACTTTTTTTAATTTTATTTTTTGCACAAAGTTGTCACTTAATGATATATTACTCAAACATGCCATGGGCATATGGGAAATTACACCCCAAAATACATTCTGCTTCTTCTCCTGAGTATGGGGAAACCACATGTGTGGGACATTTTGGGAGCCTAGCCATGTACTCAGTGAGCAGAGAGGGACCTGTCATCCACCTGCTCAGCGGAGATTAACGGAGAGATCTCCCGCTGAGCCTAGTGGACAGAGGCGGACTCCGTGGAAGCAGACCTACCTCGTGTGAAAGGGGCCTAATGCCGTGTACACACGAGCGGACTTTCCCACGGGAATGTCCGCCGGACTGAAGTCCGCTGGCGCCCCCCTATGATATCACAGTCCCGGAGGATGCTGGGACTGTGACATCATAGGGGGTGGGTCACCATGTGACATGAGCATGTGACCCTGTCCCCTTGTCCCTATATAAGTCCCAGCACAGTGTGGCTCTGCCATTCCGGCCAGAGAGAGCGACGAGTCAACATCGGAAGAAGAAGAAGAAGAAGAAGAGGAAGAAGAAGGCGGCGGCGGCGGCGCAGAAAGCGACGACAGCGGCAAGAACAGAAGAGACCCCGGAAGACCCTGGAAGACCCCCGAAGGCGGATCGAGACCCCCAAATGACGGCGGTGACGACGAAGAAAGTAGCTGGGCTCCTCTGCTCGGTAAAAGAGCTAGGTAAAATAGCGGAGGAGTCCGGCTAGAAGACCCCCCAAGACGGAAGAAGACGGAGCAGTGCAATAAAATATTTTTCAAAAATTGTGTGTTTTTTTTATTTACACTTTACACCTTAGGTGAATGGGTATGGGTACATCGTACCCCATACTCATTCACATAGGGTGGGGGGGCCGGGATCTGGGGGCCTCCTTATTAAAGGGTGCTCCCGGATTCCGATAAGCCCCCCGCCGCAGACCCCGACAACCAACGGCCTGGGTTGTCGGGAAGAGGCCCTTGTCCTCATCAACATGGGGACAAGGTGTTTTGGGTGGGGGGGGGCGCATGGCCCCCCTTTCCCCAGGGCACCCCCATGTTGAGGGCACGTGGCCTGGTACAGCTCAGGAGGGGGGGGGGGCACTCGCTCGTCCCCACCCCTTTCCTGGCCGGCCGGGCTGCGTGTTCGGATAAGGGTCTGAGATGGATTTGGGGGGGACCGGCGTGGGGATTCCCTTTAAATCCATACCAGGTGACGGGGCTAGCGCGGCGGCATTCACTGCCTTCGCTAGCCCCGTCTACCTGCAGTTACGTTCTAAATGAACGGACTGCTTCGTGTGGGGGCAAGTCCGTTCATTTTCAAAAGTCCCACGGACTTTTTCCCGCGGATTGTCCGGGCATGTGTGGGCAAGTCACACGCTCGGAAAGTCCGGCGAAGCCCCGCTGGAAAGTCCGGCGGTTTGTCTGCTGGACTAGGTCCGGCGGACAAAGTCCGATCGTGTGTACGGGGCATAAAACATACCATACTTGCAAAGCAAATACAAAAAAAACATAGTAAAAAATAAAAAATGTTTTAACGCAACCTGTGCCTAAAATATATATATGCCGAAGCATCCACCTGCAAAAGTTAGGAGCAAATCGCTCCTCCCCTGCTGCCCCCATGCTTCGGCATGTATGCTCTTTTTTTTAACTGTGGTGGTGAAATTACCTCCGACAGTGCTGGAGTCGCGGCTTTATATATCGTGGGAGCAAACGCGGTTGCTGTCAAGATAAATAAATCCGCGCTGCAACTGAATGGTGTACCTGAAAACAAAAACATGGTTAACAATAAAACACAGTAAACAGTAAAGTATAAAAAAATTACATACCTGAAAAGCAAAACATGATAAAACATAATAACAATAAAACATTGCAGAATAGAATACTTTTTTTTTTTTTACACTTTTATTTGTAACTGTAACTGTAGCGGTTCCAGGTTCGGGTCTCTCAAAATGCGATGGCATCTTGGGAGACCCTCTGAAAGTGTGCCTAGTCTGTGCAATGCTGTACCCTATGCTAAAACTCAACTAGTGTATGGTAGCGCTCAAAACATTCACCAATGCAAAGACCAGGATTGTTAGGACCGCAAGGACAATAATAACGGGTGTCATGCCTATATCCGTGCTTTCTACAGACACAACATTTTCTTTGGGGGGCTCGTTGGGTAGGGATACTTGGGAGGACATAAGGAAAATGCCTCTCATGCAGCCAACTTACTGCATTTGGATTGGGAAGGTGAGGTGGAGCACCGTCTGGAAACAGAAGGGCTCTGACGATCTCTTCCAGCAATTTAAGGAAGGATCCAGTCCATCCTGAAGTTCTGTATAGCACATGAGCGTTCAGCAAAGCCAATTGAAATAAATAAACAGACACTTTCCTGTATCAGCATCTGGCCTTATGGGCAACTAGGTACGGCGCCAACAACTGGTCATTGAGGTCCACCCCTCCTATATTTTGGTTATATTCTTGGACACAGATGGGTTTCTCCACAACACCAGTCGCCATAGTTATTTGGACCATCGTGTCTGCATGAAGGGAGGTAAGAAGGAAAACATTCTATTATCCCTCCACTTCATAGCGAGCAAGTTATTACACTTCAGACAGGCTCTCTCCCCCAGCATAAGACGGGAATCTACAAGCTGCTGGGGAAAGCCCCGGTGATTAGATTGCACGGTGCCACATGCTCCAATATGATGATCAAACAAATGACTAAAAAGTGGCACGCTCGTGTAATAATTGTCCACATACAAGTGGTACCCCTTTCCGAATAAGGGTGACACCAAGTCCCACACAATCTTGCCAGCGCTTCCTATGTAGTCAGGGCAGTTTATCGGCTCTACGTGGCTATCTCTTCCCTCGTAAACCATAAAACTACATGTATAACCTGTGGCCCTTTCACAGAGCTTATACATCTTGACCCCCCACACTTGCTGGTAAGATACTGTTTGAATGACAAGCGGCCAGAAAACATAATCAGGGACTCATCAACGCAGACAACTTGATAACAAGTCTGCAAAACGTTGGTTGAAGTGGTTTACGAGGGGCCGAATTTTGTAGAGCCGATCGTATCCAGGGTCTCCACGAGGACGACAGAGTTCATTGTTGTTGAAGTGCATGAACTGCAAGACCTGCTTGTATCGTGCCCTGACCATGGAAGCAGAGAACACGGGCATATGGTGAATTGGTCAGTGGACCAATATGACCGCAACTCACTCTTTTTGGTTATGCCCATGTCGAGGGATAGGCCCAGAAAGGTCTTAAATTCGGAAACCGTAATTGGTTTCCAATCTCTGGCAAGGGAGGACTGGGGAATAGTGGTGATGTGTTGACCAGTGTACAAATTGCTTTGGTCCACAATAGATCTATAGAGATCTTCGGTGAAAAACAGTGAATAAAAATCAAGTGAAGTAAATCAACTGTTTCCACCTGAATGCCCTGTTGGCCAGGGAATGGGGGAAGTACGGGTGCTGCAGAAGGGGCTCCGGGGGGTGATTGGGGGTTGATTGGGGGTTTATAGTGTGCCTGCATGTTCTACTGTATATGTAGTGTTTGTGCACTCACTTGGATGTCTTCTCTCCTCAGCATCGGAAAGAAAAGACCGACACGAGGAGAGATGACATCACTTCCTCTGCTTCTGTTTACATTACAGAAGCAGAGAAAGTTTGTCATTCCACAGGAACGATCGTGAGGGGGTGGCCATGAATCAGTGGCCTCACCCTCAGCATGGATCTCTCCTGAAGGGATTCTGACTGCCCGATCGGGCCCCCCACCCACTGGGAGGCAGGAATGTACATGTACGCCTATATGCCTGCCCGTGCCATTCTGCCGCCCGTGCCATTCTGCCGACGTACATCATCGTGCGGCGGTCGGCAGCTGGTTAAAGAAAGATGGAAACAATATATTATTTTAATTGTATCTATATGGCATGTCTGCATTCTTCTAAGCTTTATAAAATATACTGGTAAATCAGAAAAACTAAAAATATTAACATTTAACATTTATACAATAACAATAACATTTTGGGAGTACCTTGAGAAGCCACTCTCTTAATTATATGGGACCCTGCTTTTTACCGACTCCCCTAAAATGAAGAGATTGTAAGATCAATGGAAACAGGTTATTCCCTCTTTCGATAGGGAGGACTGGGAGGACTGTCTTGAGCAATGCCCCAAATCACCTTCAGAGATAAATTGATACAAACCAAATTTTTATATCAAGTATATTATACCCGGGTAAGATTACAAAAAATTTACTCAGACAAAGACCTTCACTGTCCTCGCTGCCAGGCTCAGTTGGGTACTTATTTTCACATGCTCTGGGAGTGCCCTAGGATTTACGCCTTTTGGTCTGACATTTTTTTGTGAGATTATTAAACTTACCATCAGGTGTCGGCCCCTAAGTCCCAGGAGCTGGCCCTGCTAGGGATCCCTGATGATGCTCAAAGATCCCATCATAGTAAACTACTGATCTCTTACTTACTTTTCTATGCTAAGAAGGACATTCTCTGTAAATGGTCCACCCCTACCATCCCTGCTGTATCGTCCTGGGAAGCCATAATTGCTGCTGCGCTACCCCTGTACAAATTAACCTACATCAGTCGTGGTTGCCCTTGGAAATTCAACAAGCTTTGGCAGCCATGGACCTCCCAATAGAGTGAGTCTGCTAAGCATTTTCTTTTTGGCAACTGGGCTGAGGTGTCCCATGACGCCCTGTCTTTAGCTGGTGACCCTTCCCCCTACTCCCCCTCCCTCCCTATACAATTCCCCTTCTTACTGTTTCCCATTTCCCTCTGGGGTAATGTAGCTACTCCCACTATATGATATCTGGGATTGGTCCTAGAGTGGTTGTAGTAGTAAATCTTGTATATCTTTGTGAGATGCTGAAGGATGTTGTTTGTATTTTGTATGCTTGTACCTTATGTACTGTACATACTTATGTTATGCTATGTCAATGGTTTTTGTTTTTATGTATGCTGTGCTATCATGTCCTTTAATAAAGCACTCCTGATTGTTAAGAAAAAATACATTTTGGGCTAAACATTCACTATATAGCAAAATGGTCATAAGAGAAATGCTAAATCCCTGACTGTAAAACCACTGAATTAACACTTTCTGAATTACCAACCTAAAAAATATATGCATTCCAGGAAAATCAAAGAAAAGTCTGTCCTTTTTTGCAAACTTGTTCCAGGTAAGTAACTTTACGTATTGAAGCAACGGGTCAGCAGGACTGACTGACAATCAGCATGTTCAGAAGAAGCGTTCAGTAGTTTATTTTATGATGTTTCCTTTGGGTACAGACAGAAAGTTTATGCATCTACTGGCTTCAGGCAAGATGAAAATCATTATCAAAATAAAAGTTTGGATTTACAAAACAACACCATGGAAATCCATTGTGACAGCTTAAGCTGTAGGCTAGCATTAAAAAGGTTAAGTGATTAAAAAGATGTTGTCTATTGTAAGTCAGTATAGAAAACATAATTTTGTCATGGCTGATAAGTGACGGAATGTACAGTGCATTGCAGAGGATGAGGATTGAAGAAGCTTAATTCAATATTTTTTTTCCATGTATTTCTTTTTTTTTTTTTTTCCATAAAGATTTTATTGAACATGTACAGATGTTATACACAAAAAAGTTGTACAATAGTGCAAATAACATAGATCAACAGTGAATACAGAACATAAAAATAACAGTGAGAGACATAACTAGAGATGTGGCTCTAGGGTTAAATGTATTATGGCGGGGGGGGGCGTATGGATAAGAGCCATTCATGGTGGGGGTCTGTTTTCAATTGATCCGGGTAGAAGAATTAGTGCTTCAGGCGTCTAGTCCCTAGCGCCTGCAGGGTAAAGAAGTCTAAGTGGGGGTGAAGGAGGAGAAAAAGAAGAAAAAGGGGGAAGGAAAGGTGGGGGGGGGGGTGGGGTAAGGGAAGGGCCGGCAGGGAAGGATACAGCTGGTAAGATGAGGTATGGAGGTGAAGGGGGGGTAGGGGGGTGGTCCCGTACATCCCCCCCATGAACCACGTAGGTGTGGGAGTGTTTTATCCTATTCGGGAGGCATGTGTTGTTTGTATTCAAGAGTGGTTTTGAAGTGTAACCAGCAGGCCCAGGTAGTAGAAAAGGTCTCCATTCTCTCTTGTGAGATGTGGATTAGCTCCTCCATGTCGCAGGTTTTTGATATGGTCGTGAACCATTCTTTGAGTGAGGGTGTCTGAGTAGAGCACCAGTGTCTTGGGATACAGATTCTGGCAGCGTTGATAAGGTGCATGGCAAGAGATTTGTGATATGCTTTCCTTGGTATAGACGTATGGTGCAGGAGGAACTGAGCTGGAGTGTAGTCAAGAGAGTAGGTGGTGATCGAGGAGGTGAGTCTATGGACGTCCCTCCAGAAGGTTTGAATGAGTGGGCAGTCCCACCATATGTGAATCATGGTTCCCACTTCAGTTTTACATCTCCAACATAGGTTAGAGGCTGAGGGAGCAAATTTGTGGAGGAGGGATGGAGTTCTATACCATCTAGTGAGAATTTTGTAACCGTTCTCCTGGGTGGCGACATTCAGGGAGCCTCTGTGGGCGTATTCGTGGACCCTGGACCAATCGGCGTGCGTCAAGGGAGAGGGGAGGTCCCTGTTCCAAGATTCTTGTGAGGGGGACAGTGGCAGGTCTACTGTTTCTGTAAGGGCAGTATAGAGCAGGGAGATAAGGTGTCTTTGGGGGGTCTTGTCGTGGCAAAGCGTTTCAAACGGGGTGAGTCGTCTTGTCCAGTTAGCGGGGGTAGAGTGTGTTGAAAGGAAGTGGCAGATTTGCCTGTAGGTCCAGAAGGAGAAGGATGATGTTGTGGAGATGTTTCTGAGGTCGTCTATCGACGCCATTTTGCCCCTAGTGAAAAATTGGTATGCCAGGACCTCTTGGAAGGGCCATTCCTGTCTAAGGAAGGAGGGTCTTTCGCCCGGGTGGAAATCCGGGTTCCCTCTCAGTGTGGTTAGTGGCCCCGGGGTAGGTGCAAGAGTCTTTCCTGTTGGGGCTTTTCTAAGAAGCGCCAAGGAGGTGGAGATGAAGGGGTGAGCGATGAGGTTCAGGGGCCACTGTTTAGGAAGTAGCCATGGTAGAAGATGTATTGGGGTGGGGGAGAACGCGTTTTCTAGGAGAACCCATATTTTCGTTTGGGAGTGAATATTCCAATCTGCTATCCTCGTAAGGTGGCAGGCTACGTAGTACTTGTGCAGGTCCGGGAGAGCTATGCCCCCTGCGGATTTGGGAAGGGTGAGTCTGGAGTATTTGATTCTAGGGGGGGATCCCTTCCACAGGAAGGTCGAGCATGCCTTCTTGAAGGAGGCAAAGAAACCCGTCGGGATGGCCATCGGGATAGTCTGGATCAGGTACAATAGGCGCGGCAGTATGATCATTTTGATCAGGGCTGCCCGTCCAAACCAAGACACATTGAGTGACATCCACTCTTTAAGGTGATTCTGGGCTCTAATCAGGGCTGGATGGAAATTGAGGGAGTAGAGGTCCGTGAGGGAGTGTGGAATGCGGATTCCAAGGTAGGTGATGGCCGTCTGTTCCCAGTGAAACGGGAAAGATTCCTGGCAGTGTGTTACTTCCTGAGGCGTGAGGGAAACATTCAGGGCATGAGATTTGGAGTAATTTATTTTCAGGTTCGAGATGGAACCAAAGGCCCCGAGATCCCGGAGGAGCGATGGCAAGGACGTGCGGGGGCTAGTGAGGGAGAGCAGGATGTCGTCTGCGAAGGCTGATACTTTAAATTCGCTGTCCTTGATTTTTAGTCCTTTAATGTCTGGATTCCCTCTGAGCTTGTTCAGGAGGGGTTCTAGGGAAAGGATATAGATCAGGGGGGAGAGGGGGCACCCTTGGCGCGTACCATTGTTGATGGGGAAGGCGTTTGACAGGTGGCCGTTGACCCTCACCGCTGCGGTCGGGCCATTGTATAAGGCCATTATTGATGTGAGCATGCGGTCTTCGAGGCCAATGTTTTTTAGAACTGCCTGCATGTAGTCCCAGGCCACTCTGTCAAACGCCTTCTCAGCGTCGAGGGAGAGTAGGAATCCCGGGGTTTTAGAAGACGTAAGCCAATGGTGTAGGTTGAGGGTGCGGATGGTGTTGTCGCGGGCTTCCCTGCCCGGGACAAAACCTACCTGGTCAGTGGAGATGAGGTCAGGGATCAGTGGAAGCAATCTATTCGCAATGATTTTTGCGTAAAGCTTGATATCCACGTTAAGTAGTGAGATCGGTCTATAGTTAGCTACCTGCATAGGGTCTTTGCCCTCTTTCGGAATCACGGTAATGTGCGCCTCAAGTAGTCTATTCGGTCGGTTTTGTGGTACTGCCAGGGCATTGAATGTCTGTAAGAGGCTAGGGGTGAGTACGTCAGCAAAAGATTTGTAGTACTGGAGGGTATAGCCGTCGGGGCCGGGGCTTTTTCCTACCTTCATTTGTTTCAGGGCAGACTCTAGTTCCGAGCTAGAAAAGTGGCCTTCCAGGGCTTGTGCTTGTTGGGGGGAAATGGGCTTGGGGCCATGTTGAGAGAGAAAGTCTGTTATGAGCGAATGGCGTGCGTCCCCTGTGGAGTGGGGTGATTGGCCGGGGTGGAGGTTATAAAGTTTGTGGTAGAAGCTTTCAAACTCCTTCGCTATGTCTTCGTTTTTGGCCAGGAGAGAGCCTCTAGTGTCGCGTAGGGAATGAATGGTGGAAGATAGTTTGGCGGATTGGACTGAGCGTGCCAGCAGGCGTCCACTTTTATTTCCCTGCTCATAGAAGATTCGTTGACCCAGAATGTATCGTCTCTTTGTCTGTGTGCCTAGTTCTTCTGTAAGGAGGGCCCTGGTCTGTATTAAGTCCTGTAGGGTATGTTGGGCCTGGGTTTGTTTATGGGCTAATTCAAGGGTTTTCAGTCTTTTGAGGAGGTCATTCACTCGTTTTTGATGGGATTTTTTGGAAATTGCGCTCAGGGTCATTAATTCGCCCCGTATCACGCATTTATGTGCTTCCCAGAGGGAAATGGGGGAGATGTCAGGGCTAGTGTTCTCTTGGAAGTATAGTCTGATACGTGCGCGAATGTGCTCGAGGGATACCGGGTCCCGTATAATCGAGGGGTTAAAGCGCCATACCTTTGTTTTGGGATTGGCTTCTGGGAACGAGAGCGTGATCGAGATAGGGTGGTGGTCTGATAGGAACATCGGTTCAATGGAAGAGTGGTGTAGAGCAGAAAGGTCAGTCTGAGACAGGAAGAAGAAGTCGATCCTCGAGTATTTTTGGTGTGGGGGCGAGAAGTAAGTGAAGTCTTTGGAGGAGGGATATAGGATGCGCCAGGCGTCATGTAGGTTCAGGGTTTGAAGTTGGGCCTTGATTTGTCGTAGTGCCATGTAGGTGAGGGAGGAAGATCCGGTGGAGGTGTCCAGGAGAGGTTTCAAGGGGACATTGAAGTCGCCACCCAGGAGAACCAGTCCGGTCTGAAATGATGATAGGAGCGCGCAGGTTTTGCGGAAGAATGAAACCTGGTGCTCATTAGGGCAATAGATATTGGCCAATGTAACTGGTTTAGAGGCGTACGTTCCTTTGATGAATAAGTATCTGCCTTCCGGGTCTACTAAAGAGTCAGTCAGAAGGAAGTTTGCGTGTTTAGAGATAAGGATCGCGACCCCTTTGGATTTGGCATCAGGGTTAGTGGCGTGTATGACTGATCGATAGATATGGTTGGAAAGTTTGGGGATGGAATCAGATCTAAAGTGGGTTTCCTGTAAAAAAATGAAGTGGGCCTTATGTTTGGAGAGAGAAGAGAGAACCTGTGACCTTTTCTCAGGGATGTTAAGGCCTCTAACGTTTAGGGAGACACACTTCAGTGTCAGGGGGTCTTTTAGTTTCATTGTGAGAAGGTTAGTAGTCGTCTAAGGTGGGCACCTGTCTGTATAGCGAGTCGTGGTCTGATGGTGGGGATGCCTAGGGACCACCTCCCTGGGAGGGGGAGTGGTTAGGAGGGAGGAGGGGATGGGCACAAGAGTGGGGTGGAAAGGGAGAGGAAAGAGGGAGAGAGGAAGGGGGGGGAGCAGGGGGCGGGGGGAAAAGAATAACCAGAGGTGGAGGTAGTCAAGCTTTCCACCTAAAGGATTTCTAGGGAATTCCTGGTATGTCAGCTGAGTCTCCAAGAGACCGCTGTTGGGGGGAAGAAGGTTGAACGGCGACCACAGCATTGCTGCGGCCCGGAGATCCGGACAATGAAGGGGAGGTATCTTATCTGGGGTAAGAGTCAACATAGCGTAGTAGGGAGCCTACCGTACTGGGTGAGGGCCTATTGAGGGTACACATATTTCAGGAGGTACATCTGGACACAGAATGAAACATATCATAATACAAACTATCTAATATCTAGGTTCAGTATAACCCAAGTAAACATTGCGTAACGGAGATATACATATAAAGAGGTAAAAGAGCATTAAAGATAAAATAAATCTCTGAGGCAGACATAGTGCATCATGTGGTCAGCAGCCTGTGAGGACATCCCAGGGGATGGGCGTTCGCCTGATCCGTTTAACATGGACCGGTGGGAGCTGAGGGATGAGATGATGGAGACGGGTAGAAGTGTAGGTTAGGGAGGGGGCAAGGTAGAAGGGGGGGGGGAGGGGGCGGGGAGGGGGAGGGGGGAAGAGGGAGGGGCGGGGGGGGGGAGGGAAGGAGGTAGAGGGGGGAGGAGGGTGAGGGTGGGGTGATGGGAGAGTGAGAGGGGGAGAAAGGGGGGGTGGGGGGGGGGGTGGGGAAAGAGGAGTAGGGGGAGGGGGAGGAGGGGATGGGGAGGGGGGAGTGGGGGGGGGGGAGGGGGGGGGGGGGGGGGGTGGGGGGGGGGGGGGGGAGGGGGGGGGGGGGGGGGGGGGGGGGGGTGGGGGAGGGGGGGGGGGGGGGTGGGGTGGGGGGGGGGAGAGGGGGGGGGAGGTGGGCGGGGGGGGGGGGGGGGGGGGGGGGAGGGGGGGGGGGGGGGGGGGGGGGGGGGGGGGGGGGGAGGGGGGGGGGGGGGGGGGGGGAGAGGGGGGGGGGGGGGGGAGGGGGGGGGGGGGGGGGGGGGGGGAAGGGGGTGGGGGAGGGAGGAGGAGGGGGAAGGGAGGAGGAGGGTAGGGGGGGTGGAGGGTGGGGAGGGAGGGGGTGGGGAGGGTGGGGGGGGTGGGGGGAGGAGGGAAGGGTGAGGGAGCTGGTTTCAGGTGGGATCCCCCGGGGGGGGAATGAGGCGGTGGGGCACCTCAATCTCCGTGGAACTTGTACATTTGGGTATGAACATAATAAGAAGTGAGAGATAGGGGAGTGTGGGTACACTGCATCAGAATACATTGCCTGGTTTGGGTATGACGTGACATCTCTGGTGGGGATGAGAGTCCTCTTCTCGAAGTTCCAGATGGGTGTATCAGCGTCTTGTCCACCTGGGGGGAGAGAAACAGGGCACAGGGCCATTAAGGGGCCCCGGGCATCAGTCTGTGTCTTTGGCGTGTGGGAGGTCTTCGGGTGGTAGGTTGCAAGGCAGGCCTCTGCGGTGGGTAGTTCGAGGTGTTGTGCCAGTTAACGAGGGTGGGGGTGGAAACCTTGGCTCTGGTGATCATCCCTGAGGGGAGACATCTCGGTCGTGCAGGGGATGCAAGATGAGCTTGTGCCGGGGCTGTGGGGTACTTTCCATCGGGGAGGCAGGAGGCAGGCGGGTGGCCAAACTGAAAGGTCCTCAGCAGGGACTGTGGAGGTCGGTGGCCTGGGTGCCAGGTCTGACGAGGCTCGGGGCATCAAATGTGGGGGGAGGGCCCGTTTGGGGCTAGCTCAGAGTGGTGGGGTCTCCTGCATCTGTTCTCTGTCCGGAGAGGTGGAACCGCTAGTGAGATGCGGTTAAGGAGGAAACCCGGGGGGGGTTGTTGGCCGAGGAGGGGATGGAGAGGGTGTGTACTCACAGGCTGGATCGAGTCGGTCAGGTGGCTTGCGGGTGGTCATCTGGGCCGTCTTGTCACAGATTCATCGGTGACGGGCTGCGTTGGTGGAAGTCCCGGCGTGAAGGACGAGCGTTCGGGGACATCGGGTCTGGTCTGCGGCGCCTCGATCTTTGGCGGGAGGCTTTCGGAGATGGGTTGAGGGATACCGGGAGCCAGGGCTCCGTGGGGAAGTAGAGCGCGTACCATTCCGGAAGCTCAATGTTGGGTAAGTCGAGTTGTTCGCAGAAAGCCTGGATGTCTTCTGGTGTTCTGAGTAAAGCTGAGCGCCCCCTGGCGGAGGCGGAGAGGCCAAACGGGAACTTCCAGCGGTACTGGATGTTTCTGGCTCGTAGGGCATCTAATAGTGGTCTGAGGGCCCTCCTATTCTGGAGGGTGATCTGAGAGAGATCTTGGAAAAGTTTAACCTCAGAGCCATTGAAAAGTATGCGTCCCCTTTCCCTCGCCTTGCGGAGAATTTCTTCCTTGAGGGGGAAGTTTACTATGCAACATATTATGTCCCTGGGGGTTTCGTTGTCTCGTGGGGAGGGGCGGAGAGCGCGGTGTGCCCTTTCCATGTCAATGGGGGAGTCTGCGGGGCGTCCGATCAGTTCATTAAATATGGCGCTGATGGTCTGTTGGATGGCACCCGCGTCCACAGTTTCGGGGACACCTCGCACCCTGATATTGTGCCTCCGTCCCCTATTGTCCAGGTCTTCCACGTGCCTGTGGAGCTCAAAGACCTGGGCGAGTTGGGAGTCATAAGCAGACTGTACCTGGCGAATGGCCGCCGCGTGCGTCTGTGTCGTTTGTTCCACTCCATCAATGCGGTGTGCCACGGCTAGTAGGTCTGTCCTCAGGTCTGCTATTGCCGCCGTCACGGTGCTTTTTATGTCCAGAGCCACTTTCTCCAAGTCGAGCAGGCTGGGGGGTATGGCCCCGCTTGGGGTGGGGGACGTTGCTCCCGGCATGAGGGCTGGCGGACGTCCGTCAGGCGAGGCCGCGGCTTGGGCCTGTAATGGCGCGTGGAGCGGCGCGGGGGTCTGAGCCTTCTGGGCACGGAATAACTCCGGGATGTTCCTTCCCAGGTGGGTTTGCGAGCCTCTGGGGGTGCGGGAGGCTGACGAGCTCCTAGTGGTCCTGTGCATAGCAGGGGAAGTGCGGTAGGCTCCCTGTAAAGTCGTCGGATCTTCTCGGGCACGCAGGAGCTCACAAGTTATGCGGCCATCTCGGTCTCCGTCCAGGCCACGCCCCCAGCTTAATTCAATATTACCGTTCACTTCATACTCCCTACTGGAGCTTGTCTGCCTAAGGCATCATCCAAACTTATGAAATGTTTGCGAATAAAACACAGAAAAACGCTGCTGATGTGCAAAAGAAAATAGATTAGAAGTATCAGTCCTGGGGCATATATATTTATCAGTGGGTGAGCTAAAATTTGTTCATAAAGTTGATTGTAACTGGATTTCCCATTTATTTATGGGATGCAGGCCAGTGTGACAGCTGCAATATATGAAAAGTTGATTCCGGAGTGAGCATTATTCATGCTTTCCCCAGTGAAGCTTTGTTATATGACAGATAATGATAGAGGCAACTACAAATTAAACATATTACTAAACTCACATGCTTCAAATTGCTTTTATAGAAGCAAAAAACTTTTCTAAGATCTATGTTACCCTAAACGTAAATGCTTATCCACAAAATGGAACACCATCAAAACTGCACCTGACAGAACAAATAAGGAATGGCCCAAGTGCAGTAAAGGGTTACCAAATGTGATATTCTTCTGAATATGCTGTGTTACTGGCTGAATAACTGAGCTATGACAAGCATGCAGCAAGTGTAGTCAGGAATTCAAATTTTGGTACTTGTTCTGGATCACTGACTCATTCTGGGAAATTAACTATTCTTCCTGCTTCATTATACGGGTGCAGGAAACTGTCAGAAGTGTCATGCGCCACAATAACAGAGCAGATAGACCTGTTTCAAGTCTATTTGAGCCACCGGCACCAGTTTCTATTTTAGAGTGAATTAGAAAATAGCGCAGGTCTGCACCCGATCAACAGAGGAAATACAGGAATACTGTCTCAGATCCCTGTCTGGTGTGACCCTGTTCTTAGGGGATGTGAACTGTCAGCAGACAGTTTACATACCTCTCTCTCTGCTCATACAATGATTGCACAACACGAGCAGAGACTCACCAAGTGTGAGATGGCCAGAAAGAAGCCTACAGCTCCAGCTCCCATTCTCTGTCTTGTGCCTGCTCAATGTTCTAAATTTAGAAACTGTACTTGCACAGCTCTTTGGTAATTGTGGGTGCCATTTAGAGGTCGACTGATATGGGGTTTTCTCTGGCCAATGCCGATATTTAGAAATTGCGGCGGCCAATGGCGGATATATGATGGCGATTTCGTTGGACTGATATGTTAGGCCGATTTTCTTTTTTTTCTTCCTTTGTCTCATAATGTCTAACATTTAAGTAATAAGAAGCAATACAGAAAATGTAAATTAAACATTTATTAAACACAACAAGCCTCCAATCAAACTATGTATCTTAAATATTAAATACACAAAAACAGGTAATCAAAACTTTTGGCCTAAAAAAAATGGGCTAACTTTACTGTTTTTTTTTTTCATAACATTAAAGTGTATTTTATCACAAAAAATTGTGTTTGAAAGACCGCTGCGCAAATACAGTGTGACATTAAAATATTGCAACAACCGCCATTTTATTCTCTAGGATCTCTTCTAAAATAAAATATATAATTTTTGGGGGTTCTAATTGATTTTCTACCAGAAAATACTGGATTTCTACTTGTCATAAAAGATATAGGGCACTTTCACACTGGGGTGTTGGGGGTATCGGCGGTAAAGCACCGCCTAAAATAGTTGGCTCAAAATCCTGGTTCTCAAGTATCTCCTTTTCTTATGAGAGCCTATGTTGACCTCACCTCCAATTCTCCTTTTAGGGGCAAAAAAAACGTATATCTTACTGTTAACTGTGGCTGAGATAAAGCAGTGTAAGGAGAGATTATTGCAACCTACTTGCCATATCACTGTAGGGAAGTGCAGTAGAAATTCCCACTGTAGTTTCCACAAGCCATCACAACATGTTTCTACTCAGTGATCATAAGTGTATGCAGCTTGGACAGTAACGTTTATAAAGACCTTTAAGTGGTGCCTTGCCTTAGGTTGTTTGGCAACCGTGCCTGGAGGGCTATATAAGTAGGTTGGTGGGTTAGTGTAGAGAGCCTTTAGACTTTGGGAAAGAGCAAGCAGTATTTTTTATCTTGAACCTGTCCATAGAAACGATATAGCCAGGAAACTTTGCCATTGGGGGGGACATAAAAGCTTGTGGGAGTAAGACTGATTGCATTCCTCCTCTATAAGAATGATAGGATTTTGTTCTATCCACTGCTAAGATCCGTGCCCACCAGTGCCTGCCTATCAGTGCCCACCAGTGCCGCCTTTCAGTGCCACCCAACAGTGCCCTTCAGTGCCACCTATCAGTGCTCAACAGTGCCACTTATCAGTGCCCATAAGTGCGGCATATTAGTGCCTCATCATCAGTGCCCATAAGTGCCAACTCATCAATGCCCACCAGTTCAGCCTATCAGTGCCCATCAGTGCCACCTCATCAGCGCACATCATTGAAGGTGAAAAATTACTTAGTTACAAAATTTACTGACAGAAAAAAAGTAAAAAAATAATGTTTTTTCAACATTTTTGGTCTTTTTTTTTGTAAAAAATAAAAAACCCTGCAGTGATTAAATACCAGCAAAATAAATCTCTATTTGTGTGAAGAAAATAGTGTAGCATGACCACGCAATTGTCATTCAAAGTGCGACAGAGCTGAAAGCTGAAAAATGGTTTGGGCAAGAAGGGGGTGTAAGTGCCTGGTAGGCAAGTGGTTAAAAACGTCCGTTTTGATGCGTTTAAATGCCGCCTTTAGCTGCGCTTAGCAACGTTTGCGTTTAGAAGAGGTTTTTTTTTTTGCTTTTTTTTTGCAAATAGTAAAAAATGTATCTCCAATTAAAAATGCCTGTAAACGAAATGTGGCAAAATGCGAGTTGCTGCGTTTAAACGCATTTATAAGCTGTTACATTGACGTTTCAAATGTCTCTGAACATTCGTCCTGGGCACATTGTTTTGCTTACCAAAAAATGTTTTAAACTCAACTGCCTAGAAACTATTCTAAACGACCCTGTGTACATGTACTGATAAAATAACATAGCAGAGAGTTTAGGTGCAGCTGAAAAAAACGCCCAACTGGTCCTAAATGTCCGTTTACCAGCAGCAGTGTACATGAAGCCTTAAAATATATTAATACATCTTTTCCCTATAAATATATATTTTACCAGGAGTGGTCATTTCTTACAGTCTCCGTGGCAAAGGTTACCAAGAGCTTCTCAAACCATTCAGCACAATTTTTACTCAAATTTCTGGCTCAAATTCCCACTTGCTTACAGGCTCATGAGTTTTTAAAAAGTTTGGCTGAACCACAAAAGATGGAATTTTTAGGAAGTTTGCTCATACAGTATCTAGTGCTCATCTAACTTGGCAGTAATTCAGCCAACCTCTGTTTGTCAGTTTGTCGTTCTGTGCAAATAAAGTATCTGCAAATCTCACATAGTGTAATGTAATCTCAAATGTTGTTTTCAAGCTTCTTAAACCTGCAGATTTCAATAAAGGAATACCTGATGATCCTATCATTGAGGCCCTTGTTTTCCAGTGGTGCTCTTGTGCTGCCACCTGTCACAGCTGGTGACTACAAGTGGTTTTACTAACACGCATTGCACATGCAGGGTCCACTGTTGTCAATATCAGAAAGCCGGCTGAAAGAATCTGGAGGAATTCCTCAGAACCAAGATGCAAAAAAAGTTAAAACAGGATGGTATGTAAAAAAAAAATTGTGCAATGAAATGTGTAGTTTATACAAATTGAACTTGCAATTTATAAAACACAGTGGGCTCAATTCACTAAAACCAAAATAATGCTCTAAAAATAGCCGTAAAATAGCACATATTTTCGAAAAACATTATCAATTCATTAACAAACTCTTCTAAAATAACACATGCCATTTTCTCAAACAATGTGGTATTTTAGTATACAAATGTCTGATATGTTTTTGCGCTTTTTGAGCTGGTTGTTAAGGAGTCAGCAACCGCTGGGATACTTAAAGGGGTTGTAAACCCTAACATATACTCAGTGAAGTGACTGGCCTTAGGTGATACACAGAGATGAAACAAATCTTCCTACTGAGTTGTACTTGTTTATCTGAAGCCTTCTCTTCTCTACACCTATTCAAAGTGCTGAATTTACAAAGCTTGTCTGAGAGTTCAGAAAAAAAGGGGTCGGAGAGCTGAATTTACACTCTGCAGAGCTAAGTGAGTAGAGCTCTGAGAACTGATTGGGGGGAAGGGACAGATTCCCCTCCACACAGCACACAGGACCAGAGCTGAGGCTATCAATCTGCTGGAGCACACTTCCCTGTCACCATTTTTCTCTTGGTGTCAGGAAAACTTCTCAGATTTAACTCTTGCAGAGGAAGCAGCAGACAGGACTAACACGTAGTGCTCCTAATTGAGAAAAGTACAAACTATAAAGGGATATGATTTGTTCATATTTCAATTCTATGTTTTAGAACCACTTTACCAAACAGTGACTAATTGTTGCTATCATCCCTGGATTTCCATTGTATTGTAGAATGTAAGCAAAAGTCCAGACAGCAAGAATTTTTTTTAAAAGTGTGGTGTTCCCCCACAATTAATACTAGGCCTTTTGGGTCTGGTATGGACTTTAATTAAAAAAAATAAAATAAATATTGTGAAGTCCCTCCAAAATCCATACCAGCCCATGGAGCCCAGCAAGCCAGAAAGGGGAGGGGGGACAAGCAGGCAGCCCCTCCTTTTGAACCATAGCAGGCCACATGCCTTCAACATGGAGGTTCCCCTGGCAAAGCCCTTGTCCTGTGTTGATGAGGACAGGGGCATCTTCCCAACAACCCTGACCCTGTGGCTGTAGGGCTCTGCAGGAAAGGGGTTTTATTGGAATCTGGAAGTCCCCTTTAACCAAAAAATCCAGTCCCAAATG
>CM053028.1:251172219-251245238 GCA_028564925.1 Lithobates sylvaticus | reverse complement strand
ACACTAAATTTCCTGAGAGCCAACGTTACTAAGGAAATATGTCAGTGCTTTAACCACTTCAGCCCCGGACCAATTTGCAGCCAAAGGACCAGGCCCCTTTTTTGCGATTCAGCACTGCGTCGCTTTAACTGACAATTGCGCGGTCGTGCGACGTGGTTCCCAAACAAAATTGGCGTCCTTTTTTTCCCCACAAATAGAGCTTTCTTTTGGTGGTATTTGATCTCCCCTGCGTTTTTTATTTTTTGCGCTATAAACAAAAATAGAGCGACAATTTAGAAAAAAATTCAATTTCTTTATTTTTTTGCTATAATAAATATCCCCCAAAAATATATAAAAAAAAATGTTTTTCCTCAGTTTAGGCCGATACGTATTCTTCTACATATTTTTGGTAAAAAAATCGCAATTAGCGATTATTGATTGGTTTGCGCAAAAGTTATAGCGTTTACAAAATAGGGGATAGTTTTATAGTATTTTTATTAATATTTTTTTTTTTACTAGTAATGACGGCGATCAGCGATTTTTATTGTGACTGGGACATTATGGCGGACACATCGGACATTTTTGACACATTTTTGGGACCATTGTCATTTATACAGAAATCAGTGCTATTTAAATGCACTGATTCCTATGTAAATGACAGTGGCAGTGAAGGAGTTAACCACTAGGGGCGGGGAGGAGATAGTGTGATGTGTGTGTTTTTTTTTTACAGTAGGGGGCGTGGCTGACGTCTGACGTCACTGATCGGTGTTCCCGATGACAGGGAACAGCTGATCAGTGACAGGCAGTGTAGGAAGCGTGGGGAGAGGTTTGTTTACACAGACCTCTCCCCGTTCTTCAGCTCTGTGACCCGATCGCAGGACACCAGCGGTGATCGGGTCCGCTGGTCCCGCGGCCGTGGTCACGGAGCTCTCGACCGGATCGCGAGCGTGCCGCCGGCGGTGCGCGCGCGACCCCACGGCTAGGCAATTAAAGAGGACGTATATATACGTGCTTTTGCCTAGCCGTGCCATTCTGCCGACGTATATGTGCAGGAGGCGGTCAGGAAGCGGTTAAGGACATATTAAATAATGGCATTAGCCAATGCATTCCAATGGGCAACAGACATAAAAGGACAAAAGCTTAACCTGGGTGGCTAAATACTAACAAAAAAAGGCATATTAACCATTTCACACAAATCGCCGTACCCGTACGTCTGTACTTTGATGCTAGCTGCAATTACATCAATATTTTCGGGAACGGCATGCATTTCTCTTTAAGATAAAAGTGGTCTCCATGGTAGATTCCCCATGAGATAATTTTTATCGGCGGTGGGAGAGGTGCCCCCCCCCTCCCCCACGCTCTGGTCATCTCCGCAGCTTACCAGTAGTGGCAGGGACGATCACGGCCTCTCCCGTGGATGCCTGGCTCCCGACTGAGGGGAAGATGGCTCCTGCTCGGTTCCATGGCATGTGAGTGCGGAAGTGACGTCAAACATCACTTCCGCCCATAGCTCTTAAAATAGAATTGTATTTTTTTTTTCAATTATTATTATTTTTTTTTTTTATTGCATTTTAGTGTAAATATGAGATCTGAGGTCTTTTTGACCCCAGATCTCATATTTAAGAGGTCCTACCATGCTTTTTTTCTATTACAAGGGATGCTTACATTCCTTGTAATAGGAATAAAAGTGACCCAAATTATATTTTTTTTTTAAACTGTGTCAAAATAAAAAACTAAAAGTAAAATAAATAAGAAAAAAAAATGTTTAAAGTGCCCCGTTCCGACGAGCTTGCACGCAGAAGCAAACGCATACGTGAGTAGCGCCCGCATATGAAAACGGTGTTCAAACCACACATGTGAGGTATCTCCACGATCGTATATTTTTAGCCCTAGACTTCCTCTGTAACTCAAAACTGGTAACCTGTAAAAACATCGCCTATGGAGATTTTTAAGGGTAAATATTTGTCGGCATTCCACGAGCGGGCGCAATTTTGAAGCGTGACATGTTGGGTATCAATATACTCGGTATAACATTATCTTTCACTATTTAAAAAAAAATGGGCTAACTTTACTGGTGTCTTATTTTTTAATTCTTAAAAGTGTATTTTTTTTTTAAAAAAAGTGCGCTTGTAAGACCGCTGAGCAAATACAGTGTGACAGAAAGTATTGCAATGACCGCCATTTTATTCTCTAGGGTGTTAAAAAAAAATATATATAATGTTTGGGGGTCCTAAGCAATTTTATGGCAAAAAAAAATATTTTAACTTGTAAATAACAAGTGTAAAAATGAGGCTCGGAGGCTGAAGTGGTTAATGAGAAAATGCTGTCCTTTAAAACATGTAAAGCTGAAGGATAGCCATTGGCATTCGGACACTACATAAAATGCAAGAAGAAATATAACAGCACCATCAGGGCAGCTATAATAGACTACGATAGACACATAGAGGAGAAGAGTAAACAAAATTAATAAATGTTTTAAATATATTAATAGTAAAAAGGCAGGGTCAGAGCATATTGGCCTCAAAAAAGTTGATCAGGGTAAGTTGATCACAAGTGACAGGGAGAAGGAAACTGTATTAAATATGTTCTTTCCTGTGTTTTTACAAAGGAGGGGTCTAATAAACAAGACAGTATTGTCAGTAACATTACATGGAATGTACTTTTATGACTAACAAAGGCTAATGTTCAAAAAAGGCTTAAAAAAATGAATGTAAATAAATCACCAGGACCAGATGGTTTACACCTGAGAGTGCTCAAAGAACTTAGCCATGTTATAGCCAGACCGTTATTCCCAATTTTTAAGGACAGCTTACAGACTGGAATGGTACCAGCTAATTGGCAAAAAGCTAATGTGGTATAAATATTACAAAAGGAACAAGATATAAAACTAGGAACTATAGACCAGTAAGTCTTACATCTATAGTTTGTAAACTATTGGAGAGGATTATAAGGGACCACATCTAAGAATTTGCTGATAAAAATAGTATGATTAGTAGTTACCAGCTTGTTTTTTTTAAATATTATTCTTACCAGACCAACCTGTTAACATTCTATGAGGAGGTAAGCTGTCATTTGGATAAAGGAAGACCTGTGGACATGGTATATCTGGATTTAGCCAAAGCATTTGATATGGTACCCAATAAACACTTAATTTTCAAATTGGAGTATGTTGGTATTGACAATAGTGTATGCACCTGGATAGAAAACTGGTTACAGGAGTGTGTCCAGGGGGTGGGGATAAATAGCATATCTTCTGAATGATCTAGAGTTTTAGGTGGTGTATCCCAAAGCTCTGTCCTGGGACCAATTCTGTTTATATAGATATATATAGGTTGGAATAAATAGTTCAATCTCAGTATTTTCTGATGATACAAAGCTAAGCAGGGCAATAACTTCACAACAGCAACTTTACAAGAATGCATGGCAATTGAGGTTTAATATTGAAAAATTTAAAGTATTACACTTGTGGCTAAAAATATGAGTGCAAGTTACTCGCTAGGGAGAAATCTTTGGGATTCAAGGATAGAATTGTGTATGCCTTCCATGTATTCTCTCTGGAGAACGATATGATCACAATATACAACTATCTAAATGATGATCCTAGCATAGGGAGAAAACTAGGGAGAAAACTATTCGATCTTGGGCATCTTAAGAAGGCACCTTGACACTTAATAAAGTTGGATGAGAAACAGTTTAACCTTAAGAGTGTCCTTTACGGTTAGAGCGGTAAGGGTGTGGAACTCCCTTCCACAGTTGGTGGTGTCTGCAGGAAGTGTAAATTCAAAACATTTTTGGATGTGTTTCTTAGTGAATGCAATGTACAGGGATATGGGAAATGGTAGTGACATAAACACATGCACACAAACATTGAATTGGATGGACTGGTGTCTTTATTCAACCTTACCAACTATGTAACTTTGAACTTATTTGGCTGGGGAGAAGGGCAGACAGCTGCAGAAAATAAGCATAGAATCCTATGCCTGATCCAGTTTATCCCTCTGAGGAAAAACTTTAATCAAATTAAGAAAATGTATCATATCAGAGAAAAAAATCTATCCTCTTTATTAATTTATTATTCCCGCTTTCCATCAAATACGTCAGATGCTAGAGCAGAGAACTCCTCAAAAAGTCGATTTCTACAACAGAAACAGTTTGTCCAAAATAAATGTAGAACAGTTTTAACACTATTTTTTTTAAATAAGATGTACAAATCCTAAGCTATTGTGGGGCCCTCTGGACGTTTGGATATACACTTATCTTTAACTAAAGACTATCCTTACCTGACCAGCCTAATGTTCAAAGTAAATCGGATATGAGACACATTTTCGGAGCTACCATTGCTGACCCATTGGCTTTAATTCTTTGTGTGACCCCAGAGAATTCATAGACAGAGAAAAGTCCTTATTTGCATATTTGTTATGGGTGTTTTTTTTTTTAAAAGACCTTGCACTACCACCCGTAGTCTGAGTTCTGCTGTTGGGCTTTATAAATAAGAAAATAAGATGTCTTTTTCAGATATTCTACCTTTGATTAAAACCTTGGACAGAAGGGGAATGATAAAGATGAGTTACTGCTCTGCCTCGGTCACGTCTGTTGTAAAAAGGCTTTTTACAACAGAAAGTAAGGTGAAAAGAGAAAAAGAGCAAAAAAAAAGCTCAACTGCTGGCCACATAAAAAATGCAAAAGATGCATTTACAATATTTTATACCTACTTGGCTAAAGAGAACAAAGAAGCATAACGTCCAATATATAGTAAATAAAGAAAAAAATTACAAATCCCCAAGTGCATTGTGTATGATTTTAGTACTCGATCATTGGAATGGAGGGCATGAAGATAAATTCAATTTATACTAAAACCCATGCAACTCACCTACTGAAAGTGACTCCCTTTGCCCAGGGCTAATTTGTATGTTAAAGCATACCTTTAATAGAAGAGGCACTATACTCATCTTTGTTGATATGCCACCTGTTCACTTCATATCTACCACTGCAAGTATTTGGTTAGATGGGTCAAATAACTGTTTTCCAACACATGCAGTGGTTCCTGTAGTGACATACGAGCTGGCAGGCGAAACCACAGCATGCAGTTAGAGAGCAGGTATTTCACAAACCCGAAAGTGTGAAATACTCCCAGCATCTGTGGGGAAGATAAAAGCCTGCATATTAAAAAGCAGTTTACTAAAAAGGTAAGTATCCTGCCTTTACTATGACAGGCATGCTTTAACATACAGTCTCCCTATGCAAACAGGGTCACTTTAAATATGTTTTTATAAATGTTCCCTTAACTTTCAATGCAAGAACAAATAGATCAATTCAGTCCCTTTTTAAAATTGATTGAAGTCTACACTGTGTGCTATTTGCAATCAAAATAAATAAATAATCCCAGCAGCTTTGGACTATGAAACAGTGCACGTGGGTACTCCCAAGGCCTATGTGCAATTAATTGGAATCAATGTACTTATTTCTAAATCTTGAAGTAAATTTAATTAAGTAAGTTGCCTGTTAAAATGGATTATCTTTACAGTAATAATAACTCCATAAAACTTCCAACTTTGCCTACAATATATATGCTTAACGTAATTAAACAGTCTTTTTTACATGCATTAAAGGAGGTAGTGTTTGCCTGGAATCCTTGGTTAAACTGCACTGTGTTACAGTTACACAATAAATATGCATTGATTTGATGAAGCCATAATTTGACTATGTGTTGTATAATTGGGGAATTATTTTATTAGCACAGCAGGAAGCTATTTTCTTTATTTAATATACATACAAATCTTAAATGGGTTCAAATACTGTAACCATTATAATTACCTAAATCAATGTTAATATTGATGTTGCAATTTAACACTTTGAATCATCAGTGGTAACAAATGCTAAATGAAATATCATGCTATTCCTACTGTATCTCTTTCTAGCTAGCACACATCTATTTATCTGCACTGCAAGATGAATGTGTTGTATGATTGCTGCAGTTACAATGAGTTAATCTGAGTGTTTTCTTTTACAAAAGCAAGTACATAAAAGAGAAAGTTATTGAAAGTCATTACCTTAAATAGAATCTGAAATTGCATTATTGATTTGTCATCTTATCACTGTATTACTGCATTCGAGAAGCTAACAACAAGACAAGAGGAGAACAAATTAAACCCTGCTGAGTACAGTAAGTTCTTTAAGAGATAGAGCTGATATGATGGACTTTAACGGTACCAGAAGGGATGTATAAACAAAATAATAATAAATGTATTTATTATAAAGGGTTAAAAATATTTTACAAATATAAAATCATTAGAAAAATACACGGGTATCAATGAATTAGAGATCTTTGTTATTAAAAATGTCAAGAGGTTGACGCGTTTCACATCTTTGCTTCTTCAGGACCTTATATTCTTGACTTAGAACAGAGATCCGGTTCAAAAACAGAGAGAAACACATACATATTGTTTACATTTGGATTGTATGGGAGCGTAACAGAATTCATTTCAACACATCATCCGCTTGAATGGAAAATAGCATACAGGGGGACTCACATATAGGAGGAACCCACAAAGAATGATGTGCCAAGTGTCGTGGGAGAGTGATCCAACAACCAGTGTCTTTAAACAATAAATAGAACAATATAAGTAAAACCGTCAGAAGATCATGGGATTTATTCTGAAAATGCCAGTAAGCGTGGAGAAAATAAGTACAGTAAGACCATGATAATGTAGTACTTACAAAGGATGGAGTCCTAATTGGAAAAGGAAGGAGAGGGGGATGGCATCAGCCACACACCAGAAAACAGAGGACCCTGCAGTTACTCCATCAACAAAGTCGCTAGATAAATCATACCCAATATATAATCAATGCTCCACATAATAAAGATAGGGTTACTATCCCTACTAGAACACAGAAACAGACAAAAAGAATAGTAGGATGTATATATACCTTATAATAAAGATAACCCTATACGATCATTTATGGTAAGCTATGGTGATGAATTCATGGCAATTTTCTGGGATTTAAACTGACCTTGAATGAGTGGATTTACGAGAAATTTGCAGTGGGTGATTTTGGCAACCACCCTCAATGCCCAGTGAGCACCCTTTAATCGCTAATGCTGGGGGGAACTTGATAAACCAGCCCCTCACTATAAAATGGTGGGTTGAGTACAGCCATAGTGTCAGTGTGTATCCATTGCTGTAAGGTGAGGATAAGGAGAGATCACTGATGACATAAGGAGAGATAAGGAAGGATCTGATAGCAAACTGTGTCTTACTTATGTGAATTGTAATGTGAGGGTTTATCATCTTGTGTGCACCCCTGTGCTCACATATTATTATTAGGCCAGCTATCTGTATCAACAACAAGCATGACAGCAGTAACAAGCAACGAACTCCACAAGCAACGAACTTGACAAGCAGGCATGACTACGTGGTGGTAGGGCTACAGAGGCAAGGCAGTCACATTTTCTTGAGCAGAGCAGTCAAAAAAAAATCATCTGCAGTAGGCAGAGGAGATAACTGACTGGCCAACAAAGCCTGTATGCTTTTTCTCTTTCTAGACATAGAGCAGCCAGTATTCAGCCATCACTGCTGATTTGCCTTCTTTCTCCACCTCTGCTGATCCCACCATATACACATACCTGAGGGACGAAGCTCTAATTTCTATTGACAAACATCAGCATGTGCCTTCACGTCTTGTGAGTTCTCACTGTTGCCACTGGGCAATTTTTACATACCTGCATTTGAGGACTGAAGTTAAAAATGTTATCAAAAAACAGCTGCCTTTTGCCCTATGTCTCTCAATTTGGACCTGTTCTCACTGCCGAAATTAAACTTGGCTGTAGATGTAATATTCTTTTAAAAAGTATGAATAAATGCATGGAGCATCAGAAACAGGAAATGTCAGGCAGTTGTGTGAAGTGTTTTTTGTGCACTTTTTGTTAACACTTCCCAGTGCAATGTTGTGGGAAAAAAAAGTTTACAAACTGCCATCAAACTGTGTTGCCACTTTCTATTTTTTACCCCCCTACACCTAAGGTCTTTAGTTTACATTTTTTGAGAAAGACGCCTTCCTGTGGCTTCCCATTCTGCATTTAGGTTTGTTGTAGCTACTACTTCCACTGATCAAAACAGGCCTAGGTTGCTTGTGGAAAGTTTGTGCTAAAATTTACCAGAAATACTGATATGAATCAAATAAAAGTATATTTGGGTGCTGCTGATCACTGTAAGCAAAACCAATCGACAAAAAAAAATTGTAATTTAATCACTTGTCGACCAGTATACTAAGGCAGGTCGGCTCTATTGTGCAAAACGACGTACCTGATTGTCATTTCGTGTAAGAGATACTGTGGGTGTGCACGCCAGTGGAGGCGCACGCGCCCGGGTCCGGCGGCCACCCGTGATAGCTCCACAGAGAGGCAGAACGGGGATCTGTAAACAAGGCAGATCCCCGTTCTGACAGGGGACAACATGTTGTCCCAGTGACCCCATCCACCACACAGTTGGAACACACCCAGGGAACAAAGTTAACCCCTTAATCACCCCCTAGTGTTAACCCCTTCCATACCAGTGTCATTTAAACATTAATCAGTGCATTTTTTAGTACTGATCACTGTAATAATGTCACTGGTCCCCAAAAAGTGTCACTTGGGATCAGATTTGTCCTGCTAAAAATCGCAGATTGCTGCCATTACCGGTAAAAACATAAAAAAATTAAAAGTCCATAAATCTATCCCCTATTATGTAGACGCTATAACTTTTTTGCAAACCAATAAATATATGCTTGTTGCAATTTTTTTACCAAAAATATGTAGCAACATTTTTTTGGATATGTATTCTAGCAGAAAGAAAAAAAATATTTTATTTTTTTTTCAACATTGTCTGTCTTTTTTTTGTTTATATGCAAATAATTGTATTTATGCCATATACTTGCTTTTTAAATTCACCACATTGACATTCATAGATATTACATCTAACCAGTCTCCTTTTTATTAATTTGCAGTCGTGTTTGTTTATTTATTCATTCACCGATCACATATATTCCTATTTGAAAGGGTTAATCCGATTTAGCAGCTGCATAGCTATCTACTCTCTTGATAACCTTGCATTCGGCTCTTCCCTCTCATCCTTAGCTGTCGCAGTGTTTCCCTGCCCCCTCCCCCTTATCTGATTTGCTTAAGCCTTTATATTTCCTCCTTCCACTAGGTGGGCCAGCTTGAAAAAGACGGGGCCTCGGAAATGTGTTGTGGCCCGCCCCCTTCATCTGTCACATCCTCCTGGTAGCTTTTCCTGTCAGTGGCGCGAGTGAGGGGAGAGACGCTGCCGATCTGTCATCCTACAGCGGGTCCCTCCCTTTGCCATGCAGCTGCCATCAGTTCACCCAGATCTCTGAGAGGTGTTCCTGCCTTTCCACTCTGACTATTGGACCAGTATACAGTTTTTTTACATGTAAGTGAGATTGGAATAAAGTGTTAATTTGCATCACACTAATCTGGTGCACTGCATTGTTCCTTTTGTGTGTCCTAACTTGATGGTGAAGTCTGATTCCCCCCTCCTACCTTGGTGGCCCAGAAGGTGTAACCTTATTTCTGATTGGTGGATCAGGTTACTATTCAATTATGTGTTTACATACGCTTTAGCTTACTTGGCCACCCGTTGTCACTCTGAGACTAGAAATGTCTATTTCAGTTTTCAGGGGAAATTGATTTTCTATAACGCCTTCCATCCTATAGTAACTAATTTTTTTATGATAAATGAATCATTTTTTTAAAATAAAGGATTCAACTATGTTAGTTGGCCTGAAAACATAAAATGCCTTTGAGAGTCTGGCAGCTTTAACTCTTTGCGTGTAGCAGCATTAAATTGGAAATTTGATACATAACAATTCAAATATTAGTTATACACATAGAGAAGAGGAAAAACAAATCTTTGCATACCTAAACTACTTAATTGATTATAGCTACATTATAACACACACATACTGTATATTCTAAACAATGGTGATCACTAATAAACAAACCGTATTAATATTAAGAAACCCTTTTTCCAGCAAAGGGATATTTTGTCAGGATAAAATATTTTTGTATGCGCTTAACATACTGTATATACATTGCAACATTGTGTTACCATTTAAAGTCATATACTTATAAACATGTCCATGATAACTACAGTTATTTTTTTCTGGTAAAGGAGTTTATCATACAATAGTTTGTAAACAATCTTTTGTAGAGAATATGGCCTCTTGCATACATACAGCAGATATAAAAAGTCTACACACCTCTGTTAAAATGTCAGGTTTCTGTGATGTAAAAAACAAAACATACATGAAACAAAAGACAAAGATAAATAATCTCAGACATTTTTCACATTTAATGTGACCTATAAACTGTACAACTCAATGGAAAAAAAAACTTAAATCTTTTTTGGGGGGTGTGGGGGAGTCAAAATAAAAAAACTAAAATAATGTGGTTGCATAAGTGTGCACACCCTCTTATAACTGGGGATGTAGCGGTTTTCAGAATAAAGCAATAACATTTAAACTCATGTTAAATAGTACACTTGCCCTCATTTAAAGTGCCTCTGGTTAACCCCAAATAAAGTTCAGATGTTCTAGTAGGTTTTTCTTGACATTTTCTTAGTCTAATCCTACAGAAAAAGCCATGGTCCACAGAGAGCTTTTAGAGCATCAGAGGGATCTCATTGTTAAAAGGTATCAGACAGGAGAAGGGTACAAAAGAATTTCCAAAGCATTAGGTATATCATGGAACACAGTGAAGACCATCATCATCAAGTGGAAAAAATATGGCACAACAGTGACATTACCAAAAACTGGACGTCTCTCCAAAATTGATGAAAAGACGAGAAGAAAACTGGTCAGGGAGGCTGCCAAGAGGCCTACAGTAACATTAAAGAAGCTGCAGGAATATCTGCAAGTACTGGCTGTGTGGTACATGTGACAACAATCTCCTGTATTCTTCATATTTCTGGGCTATGGGGTAAGGAGGCAAAATGGAAGCCTTTTACTATGAAGAAAAACATCAAAGCTCGGCTAAATTTAGTAAAAACACATCTGAAGTCTCCCAAAAGAATGTGGGAAAATGTGTTATGGTCTGATAAAACCAAGGTTAAACTTTTTGGGCATAATTCCAAAAGATATGTTTGGCGCAAAAACAACAATGCACATCATCAAAAGAACACCACACCCACAGTGGAGCATGGTGGTGGCAGCATCATGCTTTGGGGCGGTTGTTCTTTAGCTGCAACAGGGAACAGGGGCCTAGTCAAGGTAGAGGTAGTTTTGAACAGTTACAAATACCAGTCAATATTGGCACAAAACCTTCAGGCTTCTGCTAGAAAGCTGAACACGAAGAGGAACTTCATCTTTCAGCATGACAATGACCCAAAGCATACATCCAAATAAACAAAGGAATAGCGTCACCAGAAGAAGATTAAAGTTTTGGAATGGCCCAGCCAGAGCCAAGACCTGAATCCCATTGAAAATCTATGGGGTGATCTGAAGAGGGCTGTGCACAGGAAATGCCCTCACAATCTGACAGATTTGGAGGTTTTTTGCAGAGAAAAATGGGCAAATATTGCCAAGTCAAGATGTGCCATGCGGATAGACTTATTCCCAAAAAGACTGAGTGCTGTAATAAAATCTAAAGGTGCTTCAACATAGTATTCGATTATGGGTGTGCACACTTATGCAACCATTTTATTTAAATTTTTTATTTTTACTTCCCTCCACCTAAAAGATTTCAGTTTGCTTTTCAACTGAGTTGTACAGTTTATAGATCACATTAAAGGTGGAGAAAGTTCAGAAACAATTTATCTTTGTCTCATTTTTTTACATCACAGAAACCTGACATTTTAACAGGGGTGTGTATTATTTTTATATCCACTGTATGTATGTATGTATGTATGTATGTATATAATGACAGTGTCATAATGTCTTAAAGGGGTTGTAAACCCTCATGTTTTTTAACCTTGATGCATTCTATGCATTAAGGTGAAAAACCTTCTCTAGTGCTGTAGCCCCCCCCAGCCCCCCGTTTTACTTACCTGAACGCTGTCATCCTCCGTCCGGGAACGGGCACACCATCTCTAGCTGGTGTCTCGTGTCCTGATTGGATAGATTGATAGCAGTGCAGCCATTGGCTGCTGTCAATCAAATCCAATGACGTGGCACTGGAGGGCAGGGCCGATTCCTGCATTCTGTGTGCATGGACACAGATGCAGGACTTGGGATGGCACCCGCACAGGTGTCCACCTTAGGAGAGCCTTCTCCAAAGTGGACACTCGATGCAGGGAGGAGCCACCAGTGCCACTGAGGGACCCAGAAGAGGCAGATTGGGGCCACTCTGTGCAAAACTAACTGCACAGTGTAGGCAAGTATGACATGTTTGTTATTTAAAAAAAATTAAAAACAAGGATTTACAACCCCTTTAACCTTATGACTTGCACTTGTAATATAGAGTCCACGAAACTGACTTATGTTATATGAATAATTTGGGCTAGGGAAATAGTAGACTTTTACAAGCAGTTTATTTTTAGTGGAGGTCTTCTTAAAGCCTTGAGACAATGGTGAGTTCTCCCTATATAATAATACATTTTTCATCTATCTGGTCAAATAATATTTGTTGGTTCGTAAATATAGCCCAGTTCAAAAGTAATAAGAGCCCCTCTTCCCAAAGTTTTGTGTGCATACTAGAAACTCCATTGTTCTGGCAATTTGTTCGGTAAGCGAGCTTGTTTGTAGACCAAATTGTTTCAGTTGGAAAAACAGATTGTCTATGGTGGCACTGGAGGATGACCATGTATTTTGAGGCCTATTTGAATTTTTTTTTATTCATAAAACCTCTGACATGTAAAATGCAATGAAATATAGCAACCTGAAGGTGTTTTGTACAGTTGGTGTACAGAATGCCTTCAAAAATGTAATTTACTGCTTGTGTGAGTGGTTTACTGATTTTCCCAGAAGGCTAAGATACAAATGAGATTTTAGGCATGCATGCAATAGATATGTACGTTTTGGTGTGGTACTACCCAAGGATTAATACATTTTAAGGGGATGTACAGCTTTCTTACTTAGAACAAAGAAGGTGTATAAGCTAATTATTATTGAAATGCGGCGTACACACGGTCGGAATTTCCGATGGAAACAGTCCGATGGGAGCTTTTCATCGGATTTTCCGACCGTGTGTATGCCCAACGGTCTTTTTCTGTCGGAATTTCCGACGGACTTTGGATTGAGAACCTGTTCTCAATTTTTCCGACGGAAAACCTTTCTATTGGATTTTCCGATCGTGTGTAGGCAATTCTGACACGCAAAATTCAGACGCATGCTCGGAAACAATTCAAAGCATGCTCGGAAGCATTAAACTTACCGTTTATAGTGCTGTCAAACGTGTTTTATGCCCGTGTGTAGGCAAGACAGTTTGAGCAAAATTCCGTCGGAATTCCGACGGGAAAACCATCAGAGCTTTTTCCGACGAGAATTCCGACCGTATGTATACGGCATAAGAGTCTCATCATTCAACATGAGTATTTAATCAGTCTGGTCAAACAAAAAGCAATTTCTTCACAGCAACATATTGTAAGACTCTGCTATAAAGTTTGCTAAAATCCCCACAATGTACATTGATCAATCAAGCGAGTTTGTTTCTTTTTCTTTAAGGCACAATGTACTATGTTCACAGGCTGGGACACTCCCCAGCAGCCATAGAAATAGTTCATGTACAACATAATTTGTCTGTTTCATTGCAGGTACTGTATGCTGGAAAAATCTTAGTCTTTTGACTGGCTAAGAGCTGAGTACAGTCTTAGCGGTGGTAAAGGCAGGTGCAAATCAGTAGCATAATTCAAAGTTCAGGCAAGAGCAAGGAGGGCAGCAATTAGTAAGATAACTTGAAAACCAGTCAGAGAGGAAATGTGTCACCAGGCAAGGGGCCAAGTAGGCTGTAACAGTCCAGACACTATGTATGGGAGCCAGGAAGGTCAACACTATCACAAGCCCAGAGTCCTAGGCTTATGATGTGCAATTAGGTTTTTGAACCATATATATAGTAGATTAATTTTATCTTAAAGTGGAAGTAAACCCCCCTATCGTTTTCAGCCAAGGAAGCTGCCATCTTTGCCTCTGTTTAATCTTCAACTGCCACAGTGCTGCACATGTGATCCGTTATGACACCAGCCATTGGATGGTTTGACTGTTTGGTTGAGAGCACAGCCAATGTGCAGTTAGCATTCCCGGCATGCCTTTTTTTTAAAACTGTTAAATCGATAGGTTTACTTCCGCTTTAATGACCGGCCAGATGCTTTTGCTTCCTGAATTAGCCATAGTCCGGCCAGACAACAATAGGTCCCATGTACTGCAATGTAGCAATCATATATTATGTTGGTCTGATCCATACTCTTATCTCACCGGTTCTTTTCTCATTGTAATACTTCACATGCTACACATAACTGGATTTATGTATTTGTTGTGATAATCTAAGCCCTTCTTGCCAACAAACTGTTTATCAACATTCCCCAGCATGATGCCATGTGCAGCCAGGGTCCCCACTGAGTGGTTTCTGATCATGTAAAGACTATTTTAGCTCAAACACAGTGATTACATGGAGGCTTCTCTGAAAAAAAATTCAGCCTTCAGATAAAGTACAGATAAATACTTATGCCTCATACACAAGGTCAGATTTTCCGATGGAAAATGTTCGATGGGAGCTTTTTGTCGGGAATTCCGACTGTGTGTAGGGTCCATCGGACAGTTTCCATCGGAATTTCCATCGCACAAAATTTGAGATCTGGATCTCAAATTTTCCGAAAACAAAATCCGTTGTCAGAAATTCCAATCGTGTGTACACAATTCCGATGCACAAAGTGCCACGCATGCTCAGAATCAAGGAGAAAAGCAGCACTGGCTATTGAACTTCATTTTTCTCGGCTCGTTGTACGTGTTGTACCTCACTGCGTTCTTGGCGTTCAGAATTTCCGACCAACTTTGTGTGACCAAGTGTATGCAAGTGTCAGGTCACCCAGAGGCTTGGTGACAGATGCACACCTTTAGGATCAGGAGTGCACCGCAAGGTAGTGGACCCTATGACTGACTGCAGCGGACGGGAGTCCAGGTGATTCGGAACACGAAGATGGATCCCACCGGGGTTAGAGCGTAAGATTCCCCGGGGCGCGGAGTCTATGAGCCAGCTGGTGTTCACCAGAGCCTCTAGTGGTGAGGATGGACTGGGCTGCAACTGGCTCCAGGTCGCGACCCCCAGGGTCCCCCAGCTCACACCCACAGTAGGCAACAGGAGGACAGGGATAGTGAGGGATAAGCCAAGGTCAGGGCTACAAGCAGAAACGGACAACAAGGTACACGCCAAGGTTCAGGGTCACAGGCAACCATGGATAGTCAGGGACACGCCAGAGGGTCAGGGTCACAGGCAAACAGAAATAATCAGGGTCACGCCAAAGTCGGTAACGGAACACTGAATAGCACACAGCTGGTAAAAGAAAGCCAAACACACAAAGGTTGATCAGCAGGGTTGGCCTGCAGTGCACAGGTTAATATAGAGTCCTGTGATAGGAGCTAGGGTGGAGCCCTGCCAGAGGAGGGATATAAAAGCAGTCAGGTGATGGTCGGCTGGTCTCTAGAGATGAACACATGAAGACAGGTAAGCAGACAACTCTATTGCTTAACCATGACAGTACCCCACCTCTTACGAGGCCTCCCCCTTCCCTGCCTGGGACCAGGTTTAGAGGGGAACTTCAAATGAAACCTCCTCAGCAGACAAGGTGCAAAGACCTCGGAAGCCGAAATCCACGACCTCTCCTCAGGACCAAACCCTTTCCAGTGTACGAGGTACTGGAGAATGCCTCTACAGAGTCTGGAGTCCAAAATCTGGCTAACCTCATACTCCAGATTATCCTCAGAGACCGGTGCTACGGTAGAGAAAGGACGAGAGAACTTATTGAGGACTAAAGGCTTCAGAAGGGCAACATGGAAGGAGTTAGAGATTTTGAGGCTTTTGGGAATCTGGAGCTTGAAACAAACCGGGTTCAGTTTAGAAGTTATGGTGTACGGACCAATGAATCTTGGGGCGAATTTGAGAGAAGGAACCCGGAGTTTGATGTTCCTGGTGAAGAGCCAGACCTTGTCTCCCGGCAGAAGAGAAGGTGGCTTACGTCTGCGACGGTCAGCAAAACTCTTGAATTTATTGGCAGCTTTCTGGAGAGAATCATGAACGTCAGCCCACACGGAATTGAAAGATTTCTGAACAGTAGCCAGAGCTGGAATGTCAGAAGAACAAGTCATAGGAAGAGGGAGTTGAGGATGTCTTCCGTAGACAGTGAAAAAGGGTGTTTTCTGAGAACTGACATTGACATAATTATTGTGGGAGAACTCAGCCCACGGTAACAGTGGTACCCAATCATCATGATGGGCCGAGACCAAGGTACGGAGAAAGACCTCCAACTCCTGATTAACCCTCTCGGTCTGGCCATTGGATTGAGGATGGTAAGAGGAGGTAAAATCCAAGGTTATATCGAGGGATCTGCAAAAGGCTCTCCAAAAACGAGAAGTAAACTGCACACCCCTGTCCAAAACGACATGGGAAGGAACGCCATGAAGGCGGAAAATCTCTCGTGCGAAAATGGGAACCAAGGCAGGGGCAGAAGGGAGACCAGGAAGAGGAACAAAATGAGCCATCTTGGAGAACCGATCGATCACCACCCAAATGGCCGTATTATTCTCCGACGGTGGAAGATCAGTAATAAAATACATGGCGATATGAGACCAGGGCTCCTTAGGAATGGGCAAGGGCATGAGAAGACCAGCAGGGGCTTGAGTGGAAGATTTAGACTGAGCACAGACGTGACAAGCCTTAACGTAGTCTTTAACATCCGAGCGGAGATTAGGCCACCAGTAGTGACGACTGATAAGCAGGAAGGATCGGAGGAACCCAGCATGACCTGCCACCTTGGAATCATGTCCCCAACGAAGGATTTTGGCTCTTAGCTTCGTGGGAACAAAGGTCTTGCCAGGAGGAATTTTTGATTCCAGGGTGGTAGAATGGGCAACAATGCATGAAGGAATGATGGAATGATCGGCTCAGGATCAGGGGTGGACTCCTCATCCAAAGTGTCAAATGACCTAGAGAGCGCATCAGCCCGACCGTTGCAGGAACCAGGTTTGTACGTGATCGTGAATTTAAAACGGGAAAAGAAAAGACTCCACCTGGCTTGTCTGGGGTTCAGACGTTTAGCATTCTGTAGGTATTGTAAATTCTTGTGATCAGTAAAGATCGTTATGGAGTGAGGGGAACCTTCCAAGAGATGACGCCACTCCTCCAACGCCAATTTAATTGCAAGAAGTTCCCGATCACCAATGGCATAATTTCTCTCTGCCTGAGAATTTTTTTTGGAGAAGAACGCACATGGTTGGCGTTTCTTCTCAAAGAACTGAAGAAGCACAGCTCCCACCCCAATTGAAGAAGCGTCTACTTCGAGAAAAAATGGGTCCCCAGGATTTGGTCTCCTCAAGAGAGGTCCAGAGAAAAAGGCCTGTTTCAGATCGTGAAACGCGGAGACAGCCTCGGTAGGCCAGTCTTTAGCATTCGCACCCTAGCTAGCGGGAAGGGGCCAGTTGGTAATGGCTGAGACCTTTCCGGGATCCATGCAAAGACCCAAACTAGAAACAAAACATCCCAGAAACAGGACCTCAGAACATTCAAAGGAGCATTTCTCCATCTTGGCATAGAGATTATTCTCTCTAAGGCGCTGAAGTACGGTGCAGACATTTCTGTGAGCAGGCAGACTTTTGGAAAAGATGAGAATGTCATCCAGATAAATGACAACAAACTGGTACAGTAGATCCCTAAATATTTCATTGACAAAATTCTGGAACACAGCAGGAGCATTACACAACCCAAAAGGCATAACCAGGTATTCGTAATGCCCGTCCCTAGTGTTAAATGCAGTCTTCCATTCGTCACCTTCTCGTATTCGAATGAGATTGTAAGCACCTCTGAGATCCAACTTAGTTCAGATATTAGAGGTAAGGGGTAACGGTTTTTGATAGTCACTGCGTTTAAACCTCTATAGTCGATACAGGGTCTGAGGGTCCCATCCTTTTTGGCAATGAAAAAGAACCCTGCTCCTGCAGGCGAAGAGGATTTCTGGATGAAACCTCTCTCCAGATTCTCGGCGACATACTCAGATATGGCCTGGGTCTTGGGAATGGACAGAGGGTAGGTGCGACCCCTGGGAAGGGTTGCTCCAGGGACAAGATCAATAGCACAGTCAAAAGATCTGTGGGGAGGAAGCACCTCAGCAGACTTCTTACAGAACACATCCCGGTAATCGCTGTAAGCCGCGGGAAGATCAGACGATACGGATGTGGTAGCAATGGAAAGTTTCCCTTTGGGGGCCACCTTGAGAAGACAGGACGAGAAACACGAAGGACCCCAAGCCAGGATCTGCCCAGAGACCCAGTCCACATGTGGAGAGTGGAGCTGTAGCCAAGGAAGACCCAATACAATAGGGTTAGAGGCCTTGGGTAGAATGAGGAAGGAAATCCACTCCTGGTGGAGTATCCCTACCGACATCCTAATAGGTAGCGTCTGAAAACGGATAGGGCCCCCTGCGAGCACTGTGCCATCAATAGCTGAGACTACCAGTGGTGTAGTGAGGGAAGAAAGGGTAAGCTTCATAGAAGAAGCAGTTCTCCAGTCCATAAAATTGCCGGCAGCCCCGGAGTCCAGATATGCTAGGACCGATTGGGGAGAAGTGCCTACATGGAGGAACACTGGAAGAAGAAGACGAGAAGGTGAAGTTTCTGGGTCCAATACTCCACCTTCCAAATGTATTAGACCCGAGCGTTTCCCGGACGAAAGAACGCAGGAGTCACGAAAATGACCCCTGCCCCCACAATACAGACACAAGCCCAGAGTTCTGCGTCTAGCACGTTCTTCGGGGGTTAATCTGGTCCGGACTGGCTGCATGGGTTCCTCAGCAGGCAGAGGATGCTCCACAGGGTGACGGGGAAGGAGTTCAGGCTGACTAGGACCTAGGGGGTGCTGGCGACTTTTTTCTAAGGACCTCTCCTGGAAACGAATGTCAATCTGATTGCATAAGGAAATGACATCGTCCAGACCAGCGGGGATAGCTCTTCCTGCTAATTCGTCCTTCACTCGGTCAGAGAGGCCATGTAAAAAGGTTGCGACCAGGGCCTCATTGTTCCTGCTCAACTCAGCCGTGAGGATACGGAACTGAAGTGCATATTGTCCCACTGAACGAGATCCTTGGCGAAGGCGTAAAAGGGCACTAGACGCAGAAGAAACCCGAGCTGGCTCCTCGAAGATATTTCGAAAGAGCTTCAAGAAGTCGGACAGACTGGAAACCACCGGGTCATTTTTCTCCCACAGGGCGGCAGCCCAAGCTAAAGCTTCACCGGAGAGGAGGGAAATGATATAGGCAACCTTTGCCCGATCAGACAAAAAATTTTGAGGCTGGAGCTCAAAATGAATGGTGCATTGGCTGAGGAAGCCCCTGCAGGCCTTGGAGTCCCCGGAGAAACGGGACGGAGCTGGCAGTGAATAAGAATGCATGTATGCGACTGGTGCAATAGATGCAGCTGCTGGCGGTACTTGAGGCTGCGGGTTCGGGGCTCCCAAGGAAGCCTGAAGCTGCTCGAAGCGGGAAGCCAGACCTTGAAGGAATCGCATCACCTGCGTCTGATTGGATTCCTGGGTCTCGAGTCTCCAAGCTATGCCCTGCAAAGGATCATCTGCCGGAAGCGGCACGTCAGCCGGGTCCATGGCTGATCAAACTGTCAGGTCACCCAGAGACTAGGTGACAGATGCACACCGTCAGGATCAGGAGTGCACCGCAAGGTAGTGGACCCTATGACTGACTGCAACGGACGGGAGTCCAGGTGATTCGGAACACGGGGCCGATGGACACCAAGATGGATCCCACCGGGGTTAGAGCGTAAGATTCCCCGGGGCGCGGAGTCTAAGAGCCAGCTGGTGTTCACCAGAGCCTCTAGTGGTGAGGATGGACTGGGCTGCAACTGGCTCCAGGTCGCGACCCCCAGGGTCCCCCAGCTCACACCCACAGTAGGCAACAGGAGGACAGGGATAGTGAGGGATAAGCCAAGGTCAGGGCTACAAGCAGAAACGGACAACAAGGTACACGCCAAGGTTCAGGGTCACAGGCAACCAGGGATAGTCAGGGACACGCCAGAGGGTCAGGGTCACAGGCAAACAGGGATAATCAGGGACACGCCAAAGTCGGTAACGGAACACTGAATAGCACACAGCTGGTAACAGAAAGCCAAACACACAAAGGTTGATCAGCAGGGTTGGCCTGCAGTGCACAGGTTAATATAGAGTCCTGTTATAGGAGCTAGGGTGGAGCCCTGCCAGAGGATATAAAAGCAGTCAGGTGATGGTCGGCTGGTCTCTAGAGATGAACACATGAAGACAGGTAAGCAGACAACTCTATTGCTTAACCATGACAGCAAGACAAGTTTGAGCCAAACATCCGTTTGAAAAAAAACATGGGATTTTGTTGTCGGAATGTCCGATCGTGTGTCCGATCGTGTGTGTACGCAGCATTAGAATACAGTGTTTAATAGTGTAATTGAGATACAGTTATTATATAAAAAATAAGGAAATATGCAATACAAAGAGTGAGGAATTTTTAATTAAACAGTGCGCCAAATAAAAAAACCTTATATGTGCTTACTTTGAGCAAACTCAGAGTTGTTACCAAAATGGCACTCTGTAGTATTCCCCTTCATTCCTTCACTGGCAGCTTCATAACATTTTATGTAGGAGGGTGGGCGGTGGGGTAGCACAGGTAGAAACTCGCAGAAGAGTAGAAGGCTATGATGTAAAATGAGGAAAGGGAGAAGCACATTGCAAGTAAAAAAAAAAAAATCTATGGGAAGGAAGATAACTGCAAGAAAGCATTTAAAATAATCTACCGTATTTCTATGTGGTTTTGTTAATGACAGGGTGTCAGAAACATGTTGACAGCTATCAATATAAAACTTGTTGTCTAGCTAATGCGCATGTGCATAGGCATGGATGTTCCCATTTCTATGAGCAAATTCTGCAGTAACTACTTCATTGTGCATTGTTAAAGTGGTTGTATAGTCTTGTTTTTTACTTTTACAGCCTTATTATAGGCTTACCTGTAGGTAAAAAAAATATCTCCTAAACCTGTATGATTTAGTAGATATTCCCATCGCAATGAGCCGCTGCAGTGGCGCATGCACACAGGGGATTTACGGCTGAAAGCCCAGCAGACGCCGGACCCTGCCGGAAAAAAAATCTCCCGCGTGCATGTGCAGGAGTGATGATATCGCGGCTCCAGCCACTCACAGCGCCTGGACGACACGCTGGGGGAACATGTCAGCTCCCTCGGCGTGGATCGGGTGAGATGTCGGGCCTCGTTCTAAGGTAAGTATTTCATAATGAGCTAGTATGTGGTGCATACTAGCTCATTATGCCTTTTCTCTCGTAGCGTAGCGGAGGCGCGAGTGCCACTGATAGCTATACATAGCCGAGTGTGCTTGGCTATCCTCGGCTTGTTCCGCTCAGTCACGCCCAGTCCCCCCCTATGATGAACATAACACAGGGACTAGGCATGACTGTGAGCGGAGCCGAGCGCCGCCCATATACATAGCTGAGTGTACTCTGCTAGGCTCGGATAGCTCTGCTCACAGTCACGCCCAGTCCCTGTGTTATGTCCATCATAGGGCAGGACTGGGCGTGACTGAGTGGAAATAGCCGAGAATAGCCGACTACACTCGGCTATGTATAGATATCAGCGGCGCTCGCTCCTCCGCTCATAATCAGTGGGGGATCGGCTGGGATTTTAAGGAGAAAAAAGTGTGTGTTATACGCCGATAAATACGGTACTCACCAAAAGTGATTTTTATTTTGACTTTCACCTTCATTGACCTTTAAAAACGTAATCACCTCTCGGGTTCTTGTATCACAACAAGTACTTTATGATTGATTTTTGTGGATTGTAGCACATTACTTTACACAATTTTCATGTTTTTTCATTGTTTATGAATTGAGATATAATTTTGATACACTTATGAATTTAGGGTAAGCATTGGGATTTTATGCACAGTTATTTACAATTTTTGAGCACTGTTTGTCTTCCTGTATAATTTAGATAATTTTTGTCTCTTTTTAAGTATGAAGGCAAGCAGCTCTTTTCACAGTTTTTGTCATTTCATTTGTGCAGGGTTTTATTATTATTGTATAAAGTGTAGTTAGGCGTATAGTTTTTATTCAGGGAGAGCTGACTGGTAGACTGGTACAGAGAAAAAGAAACCGTACAAGACGGGTTTGCCAACTGTAAAAATCACAGATTTTAAAAACTCTATGAATTTACCAACAGTCGGAAACCCTGGTACAATACAACTAATAAGCAGGAACATTTCTTATGAGCAAATATGGCTTTACCTACAGGCATGCATTATTATAAAGCATAGATGAAGACAATGCTTTTTAGTATATGAGCGGAAATTGATTCTAATTACTTTTACATGTATATTTTGTTTAAAAAGACAGCAATAAAATACAGATTTAAAAAAAAAATGGCATACTTAATTTTGGGTGTTCACGGGATGTTCTTCAAGGTCATGGTAAGAACTCAAAATATGTATTAGTACTTCAGGGTGCATGCAGTTTATTTGACACATTTATGTTCAAATTTTTTCCTTAGCACATCTATGGTAAATGTGTTATCTGTTTCATCCGGAGCAAACCCCTTTCATTTGGGGAATTCTGTCAGTGCCAATTAATGTTTTCGCAGAAGTTCAATGGTAGACAGAGGCAGGGGATCTGTTTGCATCTTTTTTTTTTTTTAATAATGCAGAAACAGCTTCTGCTCTAAAAATAAATGTATTAATCACATTATATTAAAGCTAAAGACAATTCAAACTTCCATTTGAATTATTGTTTGAAGTCACCACAGATTTTACTGCCTGTTTTGTCAATATTGTCAGACAGGTAATATTGAAACATCATATTTCTCTAAGGTGATAGAAAAGATGGCACGCGATTCGTAAACATTTTACTAATTATTCAGCCTGCTCACTCAAACAGCCATTATTGGTAATCATACATAATTTGAACCTAGCTACTGAACATTTAAAAGGTGCTTTTATGTTCTATTGAAATGAACACAATAATAACCATATCTACCCAATAAAGTAGAAACATTCCTAGGTAGGGTAGTGACACAATTAATTTTAAGTCGTGAATGATTATCATTAATTCAAAAATCATATGAAACATGTTATAAACTAATTATTTTTCTGGCCCTGATCTGATTTCCCATTTGACAATAACAACCTTGCTTGGCATTAAGCAAACCATCAGTTGCCAAAACAATGATAAGAATATTTAAATACTGTTGCAATTACTGTATTCAATTGGTAAATAAAAATAAATGCAGTCAAAAGGCAACTACTGTATAATGGTTTAGGTGAATTTTATGTGAGTTGTTTTATCTTATGTTTATTAGTCTTTAAAGTGGAACTTTCAATAAAAAGCAATTACTTCTTATTGCATTAGGTCCCCCAACCCCATATCAATATGCTGCATTGTACCTTTAAAAAAAATATCCTTGAAGGAAAGTTAGAAAATATACTTACCCTAATCCCAGCTTATGCTCACAGCATCAGGAAAGGGTAACATAGTGATCCTGCCATCAAAATCCTTTTAGATGAAAGTCCCAAATCTTGTGAGATTATCCTGCACTGTCTTCTCACAAAATTTAAAATACTCAGCATTCTCAAGACCTTGCATTAAAGGGGCCTGTTTTTTCACCTTAATGCTTCCTATGCATTAAGGCAAAAAAACTTCTGTCACTGACCAGCCCCCTAGCCCCCCATTTTACTCACTTGAGCCTGTTCGTTCCCACGCCGGAGATGCGCAAACCCTCTCTGGCCGAGGTCTTGGCTCTTGATTGGATAGATTGATAGCAGCGCAGCCATTGGCTCCCACTGCTTTCAAATCCAATGACGCGGGCACCGGGTTGGGCCCGAGTCCAGCATTCTGTGTCTATGGACGCAAATGCTGGACTCCGGAGCGCTGGGAATACCTGGAGTCTCCTGTGGCCAGATGTAGTGGTTCCAAATTTTCCTTCCCCAGCTGGGGAACATTGTATACATTTTCTCCCTAGTGAGATATGTTTAAGGAGAGAGAGACTCAATCAAGAATACATGGAAAGTAGGTAAGAGTTGGACACCATGGATATTGTCTTGTGATTTAAATAAAGTTGGAAAGGCAGAAGATTTTTTATCTTCATGCATTCCATGCAAAAAGATACAAAGCCTTCTGTGTGCAGCAGCCCCCCTAATACTTACCTGAGCCCCATCTCTATCCGGCAATGTCCATGACTGCCATACGGGACTCCCCTCCACATTGGCTGAGACACAGCAGCGGCGCCATTGGCTCCCGCTGCTGTCAATCAAAGTCAGTTAGCCAATCGGGAGAGAGAGGGGGTGGGGCCGGGCCGCAGCTCGGTGTCTGAATGGACACAGGGAGCTGTGACTTTGCTCAGGTGCCCCCTATAGCAAGCTGCTTGTTGTGGAGGCACTCAACAGGAGGGAGGGGCCAGGAGAGCCGAAGAGGGACCCGAGAAGAGTAGAATTGGGGCTGCTCTGTGAAAAACCAACTGCTCAGGGCAGGTAGGGCATGTTTGTTATTTTTATTGAAAAAAAAAAAAACGAGAGTTTACAACCACTTTAAGGACTGTAATGTTTTCTGGTACATTTCAGTAAAGCAAAAGAAAGACTTAGGCTTGATTTTCTCATTCACTTTGTCTGTGGCCTATACCTGGTGGACCAAGTATGCATCTGGCTCAACATGGAATACGTGAGGAATATTTTCCTGTGCCTGAGACCCAACAGCTTCATTGGCCAGGTGTGTAACATGACCCTGAGGACTGTTGGTGCTGTTGCTGCTTATGGGAGTGTTGATCCAAGCTAGCCTGAAGCAGGCCTGAGACCTGCTGGTGGCGCACAATGAAAAGTACATAAGTCTTGCATTCAGTTAGCCCCTCCTACAAACATTTCTAGTATTGTCATCCTCCCCCTAGCTTTCACTGGTTCTTACTGCTGACCTCTAGGCATTACAGGACATAATAGTGATGTAAAGCAGTGGTTCTCAACCCTGTCCTAAAAACCCCCCAACAGGCCATGTTTTGGGAATTTCTAAAATAGCTGTCCAAAATACCAAGCCGTTGACTTTGATTTAAAGCCCAAGTGCAAGATAAAGTAAAACCTGCAAACATTGCCTGGTGGGGGTACTTGAGGACAGGGTTGAGAACCACTGACGTAAAGGATAACAGGAGGATACCTAGAAGACTGATACTGTCAGAAGTTATGCCGTCTTCAGTCAATGTATCTGCCACAAGTCACAGGAGCCTGCCCATTAGAACAGATAAAACACTATGGACTATATAAGGGGTCTTCTTCCTAATAATGTAAGGAGACATTTTTTAAAGTGGCCTACTTTTTTATACTGACTTGGAATAATTTGCTTCTCTTAAACCATGCCTAATAAACAATGCCCTCTCATTGAGCAAATTGGATCATGCTTTGCTGTTTTTTTGCCTTCCTCTGGATCAACTGTGGGTATAGGATTGTGTAAATGGGATTGTATATATTTTTTTCCCCCCCCTTTTATAGGTTGAACTAGATGGACTTGTGTCTTTTTTTCAACCTGGCTAACTATGTAACTATGTAACAAGCCAAACGCAGAGACAGAGCTTCAGCTTGAAGGTGGGCTCTCAGTTTCACTTCCTCTAGTGGGCACTTGGTACCAGGATGACATTGGTTGTCAAAAATGCGTTACTGAAATTCCCTTTGAAGCATCCCCTCTGTGTAAAAGATGAATTCAGACAGAATTGTAAAGATCCATCTGTTTAGAAAATATTGAAGGTGCACTCTGAACTATATTACAATAATATGGTAATGAGCTTCTGCACAGCAAAGTAAAACCAAAAAGCAAGAAATGTGTTTAATCTTTTACATACAGCAGCCTTTATAGTAGCAAATCAGCTTTACTAATATAGTGATATTCTGTTAAAATTAATAAAAAAATTATATAATCTTGACCATATGCTAAAATTATTTTCATTAAGGGATTTGGATATAATTATCTCTCTTTTAATGACATGATATTAATGTTTATATAAATGATGCAACCTAATAATCTGATCATGATAGTGGCAAGCCTCCATCCCTATTATGTGTGAAAGCAGCAGAGAATATGGGAAAATTGGGAGTTTGAGTGAGGCAGGTCACTTGAAAGGATACCTTGATCAAATTATTTAATACATTTATTTAGTGATAGAAAGTGTCAATCTAATAGGACACTATTTTTACTAGAATACACTTGTAAAAAACAAATAATTATTAAACAGAGTAAGATAAAACATATTCAGCATGACAAATTGCATAAAAACACTCATCCATTCATAACATTGAATATAAATCGATTCTCATGGTGAGCCAAACTTGTCAAAGCATCAGTTCGATGTGATTCATGTAACTCGACGCACGTTTCATGGCTTATACCAATCATCAGGAGATGCTCTGAAATGAAATCAAAAATATCTGAGTATATGGGATATCCTTTAGATGGAGAGAAATCTCTCAAACATTAAAGGTGTGTAACTTACAATGCGGCCCAATGGTTTTGCCTCCCATGCATCGGCATCATGTTTAAATGCCCTGCTCAGTGCATTAATTTGCTTGAGCATGGAGCAATGTCCATCTCTCCACCTAATTGGAGCTCATGGTGTTGGTGGGGACCCGCCCTTTGCCGGGGATATAAGCTGTTCAGGCTGGCCAGCTGACCATTTCACTTGGACCATTCACACAACTAGGATCACAGGCATGCTTATTGCCACAGAACCATACACAAGGTAAATAAGGTTATCCATATTTATCACCACATTTCTTTACCTCAGTCACATATTACACAGTCCACCTATGTTTGGTGGTTCTGTTTTTGTTGCTTGTTTGTTTGGCTTCATTTTATGTTGGTACATTTATATACACACTTTCTTTTGGCTGTAGTTTTTCAGCCAATATATTTTACACCATCACAGTAATCACTACCATCCTTCACTTCACTCATTTACAGCTATATGGTTTATCTCATATGGTTTCATTGTCATATTTTTGTAGAAACAGTATGGCCTGTTCAATCATAGCTACAAATGGTCGCCTGGTCTGCACCTGTTTTGCTGTCTCTGGATTGGATGGGATTCCTCACCTCAGCCCCGGGGGAGATGATTATCCTTATCCCTTGGATTTAAGGTTAGGCGCCACTATTGGGCCACATTGTAAGTTACACACCTTTAATTTTTGAGAGATTTCTCTCCATCTAAAGGATATCCCATATACTCATAGATATTTTTGATTTAATTTCAGAGCATTTACTCCTGATGATTGGTATAAGCCATGAAACGTGCATCGAGTTACATGAATCACATCGAACTGATGCTTTGACAAGTTTGGCTCACCATGAGCAATCAATTTATATTCATGTTATGAATGAATGAGTGTTTTTATGCAATTTGTCATGCTGATTATGTTTTACCTTACTCTGTTTAATAATTATTTGTTTTTTACAAGTGCATTCTAGTAAAAATAGTGTCCTATTAGATTGACACTTTCTATCACTTGATAATTTATTAATAAATAAATGTAATAAATAATTTGATCAAGGTATCCTTTCAAGTGACCTGCCTCACCCAAAGTCTCAATTTTCCTATATTCTCTGCTGCTTTCATGATATTAATGTTATTTTTAAATAAGACTAAAAAAAAGTCTAATGTTAGGAAGTTTTGTTACAATTTTAAACATTTTTGCCCAACTTTTGAAAGTAAAAATAATTGAATGGATCAAACCAATAAAATAGCAAACCAATAGTTGCGGGTGGAAGGTTGCCTTAATCTTTGATAATTTTTGCTTTCAAAACTGTTTAAAAGTGGTTGATATTGCCAAAAATATGGCTAACATAAGGGTGGTCAGATGGATCCTTGGTAAAATTATTCATTCAGGGCTGCTGGATATTGCCACAGTTTATGTGAGATATGTTTTGAGTGCACAGTAAAGGTACAGACCCTCTCCTTCCTCTGGTTTCTGCCCACTCTGGCAATTCCATCCTTCTCCAGAGGCTAGATGCACATATTATAAGTACATGACAGCAATATTGGCAAATCTAAAATGTAAATTCAGCTCAGTGCACCAGGATAGTGCCTGAGGTTAGGCCCTTGTTGGTCCTGTTAGCATTTAAGTATCCTGCTGTATACACATATATGCCAGTACTTGTGCTAACACCACAGGTGACCTGTACAAGGAGGGTCCAAAAGTTTAATATGATTCCAGCCTTGAAAGCGTTAATCTTCTATAACACCACAAACTTCTGGTTACAACCAGTGGGCACTGGAAACTGCAAGCACACAAACAGAAGATAAGATCACACAGGCTCTGGTGTAATATCCTTTATTTTTGTAATAAAAAATTTGATAAAAATTCACTCACAAGCAAAGATAAATCAGAGCTTATCAATCACATCCCCCACCACGTTACTGTGCACTAAAACCTTCTCACCACCCTTAATAGGTGCTCCATCTGACAGTGTAGATATGGCAACAACCCTGCACCAAATGCAGACACCACCATGTTTGATCGCATACACACTGACAGTTCACATACACAAGAAGCTTTCCGTGGTTACGTGATGCGAGCTGACTGATGTTGGGGTGTGTAAGCTGTTGCTATGACAACATGTTTCAGAGGGCGTGGCCTCCTTTATTGTGTTCTTTATTACAAAAATAAAGGGTATTGCACCAGAGCCTGTGCAGTATCCTGTTATGTTGTTTTTCTTGTACATATACCATACTGCCCAACCATTTCGGATTCTGCGGGACAGTCCCAAGATTTCAAGTAAGTCCCTGGGGCTCGTGGATCTGGGCTGGAGTCCCAGAGCACACTGCCGGAACAAGTTCTGGTACTGGGCTCCATTCAGTTGTAGCATCCTTAATGGGTACAATCTGTGCTCTCACACACTGTACCCTGTGAGGATTCCTTTCAGCAGGATATGCCTGTGCTCTGCTCTCCCCTCCCCCTTTGCAGTCATTGATTGCTAGGACCGCAGGCGTCCTAGAAACCGATGACACACTTTACAGGCATGCACAGCAGGAGCAAACCACCACTGTTCAGCTCTGCTCTGCCTCTCAACTACGCCCCCCTAACTTAAGATCCCATTTCCTGTACCCAGGCCACTCCAGTCCAGTAAGGTACAGTAGGATTCTGTATGGGCTCCCATCCGGTGATGTAGAAGGATTGCTCCCGCCCCAGGCTGCTTCCATCCAGTAAGGTAGGACTCTGTATAAGCTTCTGCCCGGTGATGTAGAAGGATCGTTCCTGCCCCAGGCTTCTCCCACCCGGTAACCTACAAATATGGGCTATTCTCTGCCACTGTCAGATTCCTTACTCAGATCTAAAACTGCAACACTGGAGAAAATAATACACATGCCCAGCGCCTGAGCAAGTATAGTGTGTGCACAGGGGTCCTTCTACTGTCACACTCTGCCCTTCTGTCACACTGCCCAGTTGCCCTCCTCCTGTCTTAATTCCCAGATGTCACTTTACTGTTACAATGCACAGGTGTTAGTTAAGTGTCATATTGCCCAGTTCACATTGCCCAGGTACTCCTGTTCTGTCACACTGGCCAGGCCCCCCTCTCCTATCACACTTCCAGGTCCCCTTGCCTGATCACACTTTAAGCCCCCCTTTTCCAATCACACTTCAAGATCCCCTTTTCCGATCACACTTCCAGGTCCCCCTCTCTGATCACACTTCCAGGTCCCCCTCTCTGATCACACTTCCAGGTCCCCCTCTCCTATCACACATTCAGGTCCCCTTGCCTGATCACACTTCCAGGTCCCCCTCTCCTATCACACATTCAGGTCCCCTTGCCTGATCACACTTCCAGGTTCCTCTGCTTATCGCACTTCCAGGTCCCCTATTCCTATCACACTTCCAGGTCCCCCATGCCTGTTCGGACTTCCAGGTGCCCTTTTTCAATCAGACTTCCTAGCTGCCCTCTCTGATCACACTTCTAGATCCCCTTTTGGCATCACACTTCCAGGTCCCCCTGCTTGTTCACACTTCCAGGACCCCTTTTCCTATCATACTTCCTTGTCCCCCTCTTTGATTACACTACCAGCTCCCCTTTTATGGTCACAATTCCAGGTCCCCTGCCTGATAACACTTCCAGGTCCCCTTTTCCTATCACACCTCCTAGTCCCCTTGCCTGTTCACATTTCCAGGTCCCCTCTCCTATCACATGTTTAGGTACCTCTGCCTGATAACACTTTTAGGTCCCCTTTTCCTATCACACATACTAGTCCCCCTCTCTGATCACATTTTCAGGCCCCCTTTTCCAATCACACTTCCAGGTCCCCCTCCCATAGCACACTTCCAGGTCCCCCTGCTTGCGTTTGCTGTATGTTTTTAAAGCACAGCACCTAAAACAACCAGGAGTGAACAGGGCCTAAGACTTCATGCTGGTGAACACTTTAATGAATGCCAATAAAATAAATGTTATTATAACTGAAAAATCTGCCACTATGGGTCATATTTTAAAATATGTAATGTGAAGAGAGAGGGGCTCTCGTGTGAAGGGGGAACTGCTGTTGTGAAAGGAGAGACTCCTGATGTGAAGGGGACTCATATTATGAAAGGGGGACTTCTGATGTGTATTTCTCAGCCCATAATTGTATCTGTGTGTGTATATGGCAGTATTTTTTAGTGTATGAATGAATGACTTGTATAGCGCTCCAAATGCGAACTGAATCCCCTCAAGGCGCTTGGTCCAACCTGCGTCGATTCCTTCTTAAAAGAGGTGGGTCTTGAGTTTTTTCCTGAAGGCCCGATGGTTTACTTCCAAGCAGATGTTCGTGGGTAGAGCGTTCCATAGCCATGGTCCTTGGACTGCAAATCTTCGTTCTTCCCTTGATTTGTACTGGGACTTGGGGACAAGGAGGAGGTTTTGGTTGGTTGATCGGAGGTTGCGATTGGGAGCGTAGTGTTTTATTTTTTCGCATAAGTATTGAGGAGCGTCTTCTTGTGTAGGTATATGTTAGTTTTTAGTGTAGTTAATTTCTTACTCATAGCACAGTAGACTGTGTATATTGTATTCCATATGTAGGCTTAAACTCTATTTAACCATGCTCTTTTAAACCATCCCAATATTCAATGCATTTTAGTCACGCCTATTTTCACTGTGGTGTGCTCTGCATATCTTTTGTCCCTAATTGTCCCTCATTCTCCAAAGTTCCAACGTTGGGAGGTCTGTGTATGCTGGCTAATATAACCCTTGCCATATCTTTCATTTCTGTCTTAATCTATCTTTCTCCAGCTTCAAACTTCTGTCAGTAATACAATGTTGCCTACATTCTGTTATCCAGACCTCTGCTTCTCTACGTAGTATGCTTCTAAGTTCTACCTAACAATTCAGTACTTTGCTTTTGTTACCTGTCAGTGTATCAGCTGTCAACACTAAAACAGAATGTTAGGCCCCAAAATAGAAGTGTTTTTTTTGTATAGTTGTACATAGGGATGACAGTCTTCCCCCCTTCTTGAACTATATCAGGCCACATGCCTTCAACATGGGGGTACACCTTGCCAGCGTGGCAAGTGCCTCTTCCCCACAAACCTGGCCCAGTTATTGTGGGGGGTCTTCAGTTATATTAACATAAAACATAAACATAAATGGGGCCCAAGTACCCCTACTAAGTCACCAAAAAAAATGGCAAATCTAAATCAAAACAGCACAGTCAAGTCCTTTATTTAAAAAAGTCCCCTATGTACATCCATTGTCAAAAATTTCAAATCTAAATCAAAATAACACAGTCAAGTTCTTTATTTAAAAAAATGTCCCTTATGTACATCCATTGTCAAAAAAACGCCAACCCCCGACCGCTGCCAGTGCTTGCGCCAAATGACAGGTCTGTTTTCCCCACTGCTGAAGTAAACAAGGACATGTCAGTATTTGGTCAGTGACAACATAAGGGGGCGGGGGTCACCCGGTGATGTAATTGACCAAAAAAAAAACTCTTTATATATACAGTATCTGAAAAAAATGCCTCACATTTTTGTAAATATTTTATTATATCTTTTCATGTGACAACACTGAAGAAATTACACTTTGCTACAAAGTAGTGAGTAGAGTTTGTATAACAGTGTCTCCTCAAAATAACTCAACACACGCCATTAATGTCTAAACTGCTGGCAACAAAAGTACACCCCTAAGGGAAAATGTCCAAATTTGGCCCGGTGTCATGTGACTCATTAGTGTTACAAGGTCTCAGGTGTGAATGTGGAGCAGGTGTGTTAAATTTGGTGTTATCGCTCTCACTCTCTCATACTGGTCACTGGAAGTTCATCATGGCACCTCATGGCAAAAAACTCTCTGAGGACCTGAAGAAAAGAGATGTTGCTCTACATAAAGATGGCCCAGACTATAAGAAGTTTGTCAAGACCCTGAAACTGAGCTGCAGCAAGGTGGCCAAGACCATACAGCGGTTTAACACTCAGAACAGGCATCGCCATTGTCGACCAAAGAAGTTGTGTGCACGTGCTCAGCATCATGTCCATAGGTTGTCTTTGAGAAATAGACGTATGAGTGCTGCCAGCATTGCTGCAGAGGTTGAAGGGGTGGGGGGTCAGCCTGTCAATGCTCAGACCATATGCTGCACACTGCATTAAAATTGTCTGCATGGCTGTCGCCCCAGTAGGAAGCCTTTTCTAAAGATGATGCACAAGAAAGCCTGCAAACAGTTTGCTGAAGATAAACAGACTAAGGACATGGATTACTGGAATCATGTCCTGTGGTCTGATGAGACCAAGATAAACGTATTTGGTTCAGATGGTGTCAAGCGTGACACCAACCAGTTGAGGAGTACAAAGACAAGTGTGTCTTGCCTACAGTCAAGCATGGTGGTGGGAGTGTCATGGTCTGGGGCTGCATGAGTGCCGCTGGCACTGGGTAGCTACAATTCATTGAGGGAACCATGAATGCCAACATTTTGGACCCTATAAACCTGATACTTTTCACCGAATAACTGGTACTGTGCGATTTCGTGTCACCCTCCTCGATTACCCTGCGAACCCCACATAGTTCATACGCAACACGAATTCACTTGTAGACTGAACGTTACGTCCTCACACACCATGCCTGGACCCAGTAGGTGCTCTCCCAAACTAGAGACGACTATTGTTTCTCTCAACACTCGTGGGCTTAACACGCCCGAAAAACGGTCTCAAGTCCTTTTATCCCTTCACAGACATAAGGCTAGTATTGCCTTCCTTCAGGAGACCCATTTCAGATCCGACTCAATCCCGAAACTCGCAAATGCACGCTTCCCGACTTCCTTCCATGCCACCAACCATGCTGCAAAAACCAAAGGTGTATCTATCCTCATTGCAAAAAACTGCCCGTTCCTTGTCAAAGAGACTTGCATTGATACAGAGGCCTGCTTCCTATTCATAAAGGGTTTGCTTCACGGTAAACCAGTTACTCTAGCCAATGTTTATACCCCCAACAAGGGGCAAGTTTCCTTCTTTACTAACACTCTACACCGGCTGTCCTCATTCCAAGAAGGTATGCTAATCCTTGGAGGGGATTTTAATATCCCCCTCAACCCATCTCACGACACATCGACGGGCACCTCCACTTTGCCATTCAGGGCACTTAGATCTATTAAGACGCGTCTACAAGAACTATCCCTTCATGACACGTGGCGTACACTTAACCCGAACGTTAAGGACTACACATTCTATTCTACCCCACATAATCGCTACTCCAGACTTCAGAGAAAATATCTCTCCGGAGATCTCCCCTATGGTACTGTGGGAAGCCCACAAAAACGGAAAATTGTATCATACTTACCGTAATTTTCCTTTCCTGGTGCCAATCCATGGCAGCATACATGTGATAGAGCTCCGCCTCTACTCCGCCTTCAGGACTAGTGAATAGCATAAATTAAAGGGCATAGCCCCTCCCCCAACATTCTTCGTAATATAGAATACCGAGGGTGGGAGTTTATGCTGCCATGGATTGGCACCAGGAAAGGAAAATTACGGTAAGTATGATACAATTTTCCGTTTTCCTGGTGCCTCCATGGCAGCATACATGTGATAAATAACTAGCTCACATGGGTGGGTTTAATGCTTTAACAAAAAATAAACTTTAATCAAACACAGACATAGCAGCATGAAGCGCTTTACTCCCGAACTCTACGGTTGTAAGAGCCCCGGGATCAATACGATAATGTTTGAGGAACGTGTGTCGGGAAGACCAAGCCTAATGCTTCAAGAGAAACATTTGCCCTCGCTGCCCAAGATGCCGATACTGCTCTTGTTGAAGGAGCATTCACCTGAGCCGAAACTTGCTGTGGCTTCCAAGTAGGCCCTGAGAACTTTGGATATGTCTAACTCATAACAGGAGTTTGATTCTGAGTCCATGAAAACTGGTAACGCCCATGGTTCTGATAGGTTTGCCATTGAGGTGACCTTGGGTGTGAAACCTCTGAGAGGGCGAAGTTCTACCCTATCTGGAAAAAAAGGGATATGTGATCATCCCCAATGCCCAGGGAGTGGATTTCCGAAATCCTCCTGTCGGATGTAATAGCCAACAGAAAAGTTGTTTTTAAAGTCAAGTTACAAATTGAGACCTCTTCAACCGGTACAAACGGATGAGTGGATAGGACTTCCAATATTAGAGGAGGATCCCACTTTGGAAAGGAATGTCTGGATGGGGGACACATCTTCAATACTCCCCTGAGGAACGTAACCACTAGAGGGTCTTCTGACCCCCTGGTGTTAGTTGCTGCAGAAGTTGCGGAAACTTGTACCTTGAGGGAACTCTGGCTGAGCCCCAATCGAGACCAGTTTGCAGAAAACTCAGAACATCAGCAGTGGAAAGAGAGAGATAGGATCAAATCCTTTTCCTGGGGCATAGGATAAGAACTTGTCCCAAATTCTTGCATAGATTGTGTTGGTTGTAGGCTTTCTAGCTTTTAACAGGGTGGATATGACCTCTTGGGAACAGCCTAACGATTCAAACCTCCTCCTTTCCACTTCCATACACAAAGATCCAGCTTCTGTGGGTCTGGATGGTCCAGCCTGCCCTGGGTCAACAACTGCAGAAAGGGAGGAATTCTGATCGGATGATCCACACTGAGGTGCATGGCTAGTGGAAACCACGGTCTCTTCGACCAATAGGGTAGCACTGCTAGCACTTTAACTGGTTCGTTCAGGAGTCTGAGGAGAAACCTCGAAATGAGTGGGCGAGGAGGAGAGGTGTAAGCTGTCTTGAAGGTCCAAGGACAAGATAGCGCATCTACTCCTTCCGCCTGTGGATGTGGAAGGTGAGAGAAGAATCTCCTGATTTTGCAATTCTCATGCGTAGCAAAAGATCCACCAGTGGGGTCTGCCCTAGATTGGAGATTTGGATGAACACATGGGGATGTAGAGACCACTCGTTGTCCCCAAACCTCCTCGATAAGACATCTGCCTCTGTGTTCATCTTGCCTGGGAGATACATTGCCCTGAGGTCTACCAGGTTCCTCTCTGCCCAGAGCATTACAGGTTCCACTTCCCTCAGAAGTGTCTTGCTGTGGGTGCCCCCTTGTTTCTGAAGGTACGAGACCGCCACCTTGGTGTCCAAACATAGAAGTACTCTGTCCCTTGACCTGAGATGCAAAAGAGGTTAAGGCTAGAAATGCTGCCCTCATTTCTAGGACGTTGGACACTGTCCCTCTGGTGGGCAAGGACCATCTTCCCTGAATTCTCTGCAATGGGCACCCCACCCCTGGCCACTCGCATCTGACGTAATTGTGGACCATGAGTGGGAACCCAAATGATAGAGCCGGGAGAGATTCTCTGGATTCATCCACCAGTGTAATGACCACTGCTTATTAGCGTTGTTAAACGGATTGTCTGAGACAGATGTTGTCGTCTCCATTGCATTAAGAATCCCGTCTGGAAGTGTCTCAGATGCTAGTGAGACCATGGAACTAGAGGTATGCACGAGGACATCGTGCCAATAAGGCTCAGACACTGCAAGGCTGATAGATGGGATCTCTATGACCTTGGATACCTTCTGAATGATGCCCTCCATCTTCATCTGGGGTAAAGAGACTGTGCCTAGGAGCGTACCGAACATTGCCCCTAAGTAAACCATCTGCTGTGTTGAAACTAATTGGCTCTTCCGATGGTTCACCAGCCACCCGAACTCCGACCACGACTGGAGAAGAATCTCCCTGTGGACTAAAAGGTGGCTCGAGTTTTTTTTTTTTTTTTTTTGACAGCAAGAGGATATCGTCCAGGTAGTGATAAATTCTTAACCCCCTCTCTCTCTCATAGGGGCCAAGACAGATATCAACACTTTTGTGAACACCAGAGGGTAGGTGCATAGCTCTAAGGGCAGAGCTTGAAATTGCAGGTGGACATGACCCACTGCGAACCTTAAGTATTTTTGGAAGGATGGTAGAATAGGGATGTGGAGGTACGCATCCTGCAGGTCTATCGAGATTAATCAATCTCCTGGTTGTATGGTTTGTATGATCGTTTGGAGTGACTCCATCTTGAAGCTTTCGAGATGGATGTATTGATTTAGCTTTTTCAGATCTATTACAGGTCTCCAGTCACCTGTTTTTTTCTGCACCAGGAAAAGGGTGGAAGAAAAACCTGTAAAATCGATCTGATGGGGGGACAGGTATTGCTGCCCCTTGACGCTGCAGGGACTCCAAAAAAAAAATTGGTTTAAGGCCAGTGCCTTCTGTGGGGAGGCTGGTAACTGTCTCTTTGAAGGACGTGTGAGGAGGCTGCTGAGAGAAAGTCCAGAAGTGACCGTACCGGATCGTTGCTAGGACCCATGGGTCTTGACATTTGGAGGCACAGATGGGGAAAACGTTTTTTTAACCGGGCTCCCACTGGGGGCGTTTCCTCCCCGCTGACGTCAAAAGGACTTTGTCCCCTCCTGGGGAGCAGTGAGGGACTTGTACTTTCTGGCTCCCAGAAAAGAAGTCTGGGTGCCTCTCCACGATTTCTTGTTGTCCCTAAAGGGGCGAGACTGCCTGAAGTCTCTAGAATTTGATTGCCGGAATCGTGATAAATAGGCCTTTGTTCTCCGGACCTTCCTGTCCTGAGGAAGTAAGCCAGATTTGCCGCCTGTTACTCTGGAGATTACTTTGTCGAGTTTCTCAACAAACCAAGATTTTCCATCAAGGGAAATCTTGCATCAATTCTGCTTTGATGCTAGATCGGCTGTCCAAGGCTTTAGCCATAAGGCCCGCTTTGCCATAACAGAGTTGCAGCATTGAATTGGCTGAACACCGGATTGTGTCAATTGCAGCTTCTCCCACGAAATCCGCCAACTTAAGCTCCTCCAGAGCTTTGATTATGTCATCTTTGGGAACGTCTTGGTGCAGGGATGTCTCAATATTTTCCGTCCAAGCCCTGATGGCATTGGAAACAGATGTCAGCGCAATGGCTGGTCTGCAAGCCACCCCTGCTTCTAGATAGATGTATTGATCTAGACCTCAAATGGAGCTATCTAGGGGATCCTTGAAAGACGTTGAATCCTCCATTGGCATTGTTACATTTTTTGCCAGACGCACTACAGCCGCATCAACCACAGTCATTGAACTGAGTATCCGAATCTGCCAGTGGATACATTTTGCATAAACGTGCTACAGAAAACTCTATCAGTTTTGTTCCACTCATCCTCTATGATCTCCCCCATTAATGGGAAGAAGATTTGGTTTCTCTTGAGGAATGAGAAATAGTTTTTTGATTTTTGAGGAGGCCCTTCCGGGTCTTCCCAGGCAATGTCGCTCCTCACCGCTTGTAGAAAGGGTTGAACCAGGGAGAAATTGAAACCAGACGGTTCTGTATCATCTGAGGACTCCTCGGATGAATCTACCGGTGGGATTTGTTTAGCTGTTTTTCCTGATCGAGGCAAAGGAGTACTAACAGCTGATGGGCCCGAAATGTCGGGGTCCAAATCCAACACCTGGGCAGCTTGTGAAACCGGGTGAGCTGGAATCATGGCCGTCAGTTCAGAAAGAGAGTCTCTCATGGTTTGCTTAAGCAGGTCAACCACCTGCTGGCCTTCTAATTCCCGGTTAGCTGCGTAGTCCCTGAGACAGTCTCTGCAGACGAGCTTATCAGGGAGTGGAACCGCGCCACAGGCCCAACATTTTTTCCTTGACGCCCGCGGTGGAGGCGAAGGCAAATGATGACATCTATAAGATCCTGATCTTCTGGAAGATTTATGATGAGAAGAGCGCGGTCTTCGCTCAGGACTATCGTCATTGTCATAGCGCCTTGAGGACTTTCTGGACCGCTTTGAAGGAACAGGGCTGAAACAAACAAAGTTTGTCAGTGGCGCACTCTTTTTTTTTTTTTTTTTTTTTTAAATACTCACGTACAGGTGGTCCACATACCTATTGGATATGAGAGGATCTTGGCTTTGTGACGAATGGCTCATGGTAAATAATGGGCAGGAGGATCAGCTGTAGTAAGGCGAAGTAAGAAGCAAAAAGAAATAGAGTCTATTTGCACACCAAATTTTTAAACGAAGTCAACGCAATAGGAGTGAGATAAAAGTATAAGGCTGGCCATACACTACCCAAACCCCCGTCTATAGATCTCCCTCAGATCTATAAAAAAAAACATACAATATGTGGTCAAATCTAATCACCCCCAATTTGCATGCAATCAGGCAGGCCCCTGTACCACACAGTTGAAGGCAAACCTAATGGAAATCGAACAAGAAAATTGCATGGTGAATGGTCAGCTCCACACATACCTGTAATGCTGAAGTAATCTGGACTGCAGGGCATACACCTGATATGCAGAGCAGCCCTGAGTCCAATTTAGAGCCAACACTTTAAAGCTAAAAAGGGAGAGCAGCTTAATTAAAAAGGACCTACCTTATTACTGGCAAAAAAAAAAAAGAAACAAAACCAAGGCCACGGCAAGAGAGTGAGAACCCTGAAGGGTAGTACAAAAAAGCTAGAGGAAAAACCTCAGAAATAGCAAGGAAACGCCCGTTCTGCACATGTGCAGACCAGGAATAAATGTCTTAAAGGGGACATTTTTTATTTTTTTTTAAACCTATAAGCTTTAACCACCAGGGCTCAAAAACAGTGCAGACATGGAAGCAAAAGGAAAACCTAACCTGACCAAGAAGGAAGAGAATCTGATCCTCCCGCCGTCATCACCAGCATTCGTTTTTCTGGAAATTCAGCAGACTGCGTTCCTATGAGGAAACTCTGCAAGACCCCAAAAGATCCTCAGAAGGGGTTCCCAGTCTTATCAGTGCATTGAGCGGACCCAAGAACAGGGACTGCGCACGGGAGAGGCTTAACCCGGCGGACGCTGCCGACTGCAGAGGTATGGACATACATACTGCTACTCTTCACCAGTCAAGAGGAATGAGGAAAAAAAGGAGAATGTTGGGGGAGGGGCTATGCCCTTTAATTTATGCTATTCACTAGTCCTGAAGGCGGAGTAGAGGCGGAGCTCTATCACATGTATGCTGCCATGGATTGGCACCAGGAAAGTACTATACGGGGGGAACTCATCGCGATCTCACTATCAAACATGGAGGCACACTTAGGATGAAAAAAGCCTCCTCGACTATACACTCCGTTACTGATTCACAAGGACGCCAGTCGGCGGACAACGAACGAATAGCTCTCCAATTTGTACAGTATTATACACAACTTTACAACCTACACCCCATTGATCCCCACAAAGAAGACACTTCGCGGAGGGAACTCCTGCGGGATTTTCTTGCTAAATACTGCCCTCGCTCCCTTACTGACGTTGATGCCACTAGCCTAAATCAACCTATTTCTTCCACTGAAGTAGACGCTGTACTCAAACAACTCAAACCCGGTAAAAGTCCTGGCCCGGACGGACTGACGACGGCGTACTATAAGACTTTTGTTGACACACTAAAACCCCACTTCCTAAACGCCTTTAATTCCATCTCATCCAACACTCCTCCACCCCGAGACCTTTTAACAGCCCACATAACAGTGATCCCAAAACCAAACAAGGATACGACGTTAGTGTCTAATTATCGGCCAATATCCCTTCTCAACGTCGACTTGAAAATCTATGCTAAAATTCTCGCCAACCGTCTCTTGCCTCTCTTACCCAACCTCATCTCGCTCGATCAAGTAGGATTTATTCCTGGTAGAGAGGCAAGAGACAACACTATTAAAGCCATCAACATCCACCACTGGCTATCTACCTCTAAACAGCGGGGCTTCTTCCTTTCCCTGGATGCGGAGAAGGCGTTCGACAGAGTGGCCTGGGACTACGTGGAGGAAACTCTCAAAATGATTGGGATCCGTGACCGCATGCTCCAATTTATCATGGCCCTGTACTCCCCCACCGCAAAAGTACGAATTAACGGCCACCTGTCGGATGCCTTCTCCATATCCAATGGAACCCGCCAGGGTTGTCCCTTGGCACCTCTAATATTCGTGCTTACATTGGAACCTCTTCTCCAAAGACTTCAGGCTAACGCAGACATCAAAGGTGTACAAATTTCGAAGGACACATACAAACTCTCTGCATTTGCAGACGATGTCCTCTTATTCCTTACGGACCCTCACACCACCCTACCCAACTTACTGGCGGACTTCAAGACATTCCACTCTCTATCCAACCTCTAAATAAATTTTTCAAAATCCGAAGCCCTTAACATCTCCTTAACTCATGAGACCGTCTCACTTTGTCAAGCCAACTACCAATTCAAGTGGAACCGAAACGCCATTACCTACCTAGGGATTTCCCTCCCCTCCCATTTATCTAACCTGTACGTCACAAACTATGTCCCCACTCTACAACGTATCCAACAGGATCTCTTGTCATGGTCCACGGGTATCTTCTCGTGGTTCGGTAGAGCTGCTATACTCAAAATGAACCTCCTCCCCAGAATATTATATGTCCTACAAACGATCCCCATTAAATTGCCACAAGCCTTCTTCGCTTCTTATCGCACGGCCTGTTCTGCCTTCCTCTGGGGCAAGGATAAGCCGAGACTCAGTCTAACTAAGCTTACTGTCCCAAAACTGAAGGGTGGCATAGGTCTCCCTGATATTGTTAAATATCATTGGGCGTGCCAATTGACCAGAATAGTGGACTGGAATGTCCACGCCCACTCTAAAGCTTGGATAAAAATTGAAAATGAATTTACCACAATCCCTATTCACCAACTACCTTGGATCGCCCCACCTGACACCCCCAAATCATGTAAACTACACCCACTCATTGCTAGTACTCTACATATATTTCGAAAAGCGTGTCAAACCCATCATATCTCCACTCCACAAGGCCCACTGACTCCAGTCAGACACAACCCCAGATTCCCAGCTGGTATGTCCGACACATTCCTAGCTGACTTCTGGCCCCATGTTGACATACAGGCTAAACATTTCTTCTCCAGAGACTCCTTTATCACCCGTGCCGACATACCTTCTTGAGAACCAGACCGATCCTGCCCGCAATGGACATATCTTCAAATCCGACACTTTCTCAATGACCCAGCCAAACGCCCGGACTTCTGTAGACAACTCACGCATTACGAGACTCTCACTACTAGAAAGGAACCCCAAAGACACTTGATATCTGAAATTTACTCCCTCCTTTTTACTGACACCGACTCTAGATCCAACCCTGCCACACAGAGGTGGGAAAGGGAACTGTCTCTAGATCTCTCTGTGGCAGATTGGGAACGGATTCATACTCATAATCACAAGGGCTCTACTAATGTCACAGTGCAGGAAAATGGTTTCAACATTTTTTCTAGGTGGTATAGAACCCCTGCTAGACTCCACAAAATATCACCGGCCATTCCTCCTAACTGTTGGAGATGTTCTGACAGAGAAGGTTCTATGTTACATATATGGTGGTCCTGTCCTTCCCTCCAACCGTTCTGGCATGAAGTCCACCGTCTCATCTCACAGATCACTACGTATCAAATAGACTTTACGCCTGCCCAAATGCTCCTTCATCATTCCTCCATTCCCTTCAGACATTATCACCGTTCCCTTGCGATGCATTTAATAAACGCAGCAAAAATGTGCATACCAGCTCTTTGGAAATCGCCTAATCCCCCCACAACCACGGATTGGATTAGACGCGTTTCCAAGGTTGCGGAATTAGAGGACTTGATCCACCAATCCAAAGACTCTCCCACAAAATTCAGAACTGTGTGGTCCTGCTGGCAGCATTTCACCACGACAATTGAATATACAGACCTACTTTCCCCTAACAGACACGGAACCCAGGCCACCCATGACCCGAGTTAGGGATCCTCTCCCGATCAGTCTTGGTCCACCTGATCCCGTCATTCGTATGTGATATACTATTATCCATTTCTCTATGTATAGATGCATAGGGTACGGTTACGCCTCTGTACACCCACGACCTCTCTCTCTCCCGTCCCACCTACACACCTTCTCCTACTACCCATATTTACCTCATTACTCGCAAGCCCACACCTCCCATGAATGCTATGTCCAGGAATGCCAGTGGTCCGAGACCGCATTCCCGGACTTAACCCTCCTTAATATGGTTAACGAGGCAGTGGTGCTCCCTCTTTCCTCTCACATGTGCTAGGTAGTGCTACTACCTTCCAAGATGTGGGTTTGGTTTTCTCTTTTAACCACATGACTCTGGGGCCGTTGCCCCTCCTACACCTATGGTTCCTCAGTTTTATGTGCTTGCATTTGACTAAGCAGACAGCATTCCCGACATATGTTGTATTTTCTGGAATATTGTTTATTATCAGCTGTCCACATTGTCTCAACTGGTTGATGTATTCCTGTTTTCTAGTACTTAATGTAATAACCTGTTGCATTCTCATACCTGTTGTACTTACTGTTTACAATAAACTTTTTCTTGGGAAAAAAAAAATGAATGCTAACATGTACTGTGACATACTGAAACAGAGCATGATCCCCTCCCTTCAGAGACTGGGCCGCAGGGCAGTATTACAACATGATAACGACCCCAAACACACCTCCAAGATGACCACTGCCTTGATAAAGAAGCTGAGGGTAAAGGTGATGGACTGGCCAAGCATGTCTCCAGACCTAAATCCTATTGAGCATCTGTGGGGCATCCTCAAACGGAAGGTGAAGGAGCGCAAGGTCTCTAACATCCACCAGCTCTGTCATGTCGTCATGGAGGAGTGGAAGAGGACTCCAGTGGCAACCTGTGAAGGTGAACCGGTGAACTCCATGCCCAAGAGGGTTCCGACAGTGTTTAAAAATAATGGGGCCACACAAAATATTGACACTTTGGTCCCAATTTGGAAATGTTCACTTAGGTGTGTACTCACTTTTGTTGCCAGCAGTTTAGACATTAATGGCTGTGTGTTGAGTTATACAAGCTGTACACTCACTACTTTAAATTGTAGCAAGTGTTGTCACATGAAACAATATAATAAAATATTTACAAAAATGTGAGGGGTGTACTCACTTTTTTTTGGTTGATTTTTTTTTTCGGTTGATAATAGTCTTTAAAAGGAATTTTCCAGCATATACTGTAAGTCTGAAAGCTGGTAAAGGTTTTGAAGTGCTTTGAATTGTCATCTGTATTCCTAATCTGCAGATACTGTATCACTAATTTGTAGCCCGTTAAGGGTCAGGATAACTGATATGCACATCATATGCCGCGTACACACGAAGGGACTATCCCGCGGGATTATCCGCTGGACCGAAGTCCAGCGGATAATCCCCTCGTGTGTGGGCGCCGGCGGACTTTTTTTGGCCAAAGTACGGCGGACTAAAGTTTCAAGTTTTGTTTTCAAATTATCCGCTGGACTTGGCAGTCCAGCGGATAATCCGGTCGTGTGTAGTATGGTCCGGCGTACCAAAAAGGACGCATGCTCAGTAGCTATTATGTCACGGACTCGCTCGGTCTGGTAAAACTAGCCTTCGTTTTGAAGCTCGCACAATCGTCACGCTGCTGAATTTTTTTTTTTTTTTTTTTTTTTTTCTGACAGCGGGATTTGTATGTTATCGTACTTGAAGAATGATTTTGCCTTGCTGCTTGTATATTCACGCAGAGTACTCCCGAACGTTTTTTCTTCAGCATTCTTTAGTGAAGTTATATATTTGTATATATATATATATATATATATCTATATCTATATCTCTATCTCTATATATATATATATATATATATATATATATATATATATATATATATATATATATATATATAGATATATATATATATAGATATAGATATATAGATATCCAAATCACCAAATGAAAAATATATCTATATTTCTCAATAAGCCCAAAAAAATATATATCGATATCTACATATATATATATATATATATATATAATATATATAGATATATAGATCTATACGTGTATAAAAAATATATATATATATATATATATATATATATATATATATATATATATATATATATATATATATATATATATATATATTATATATGTACATATATCTCTATATAGATATTTTTTATTATTTGTTGGTTATCAAAAGGATTAGTTATTACACATGATACAATTGTGGAGTCAGCAGAGCTTGCCCTTAATTCAGATCTTAACCCTCACCTTTCCAGCGACTGCACTTGCAGTTCCATTGAAGTTGCACTTTACACTTGTATTGTCAAATGAATGTTTAGACATGTACCTGCCTACTCCTAAAGAAACTATGTTTTTGAATAACAAGCACGTATATCATTATTTGATGAAAATTAAATGACCATTTATTCTGGTTAAAACAAACAAGGCAAAACAAAATAGGAAGGCAACACTGGAGCCACTTGTAGATTTTGTGAAGACTTTTTGCCCCAACGGCAGACACCAAGTTTGTGAAGCCAAAAATTAAGCTTGGGCACATTTCATCCAATATAGGGAGCACAAGAAGATTGACCAGGAATCAGACAGACCAGGAACAGCAGCAGATGACATCTATGTCCCCAAGCTGTGGCACTACAACAGCCTGTGTCTTCTGTGAGACCAGACTGAAGCCAGGCAATCACTTCCGACTCTTCCCACCACGCTGCCCTGCACTCTTCCCTGCAGTCTTCCCTGCACGCTTCCTTGGAGGCTGACTTGTGGTAGGAGGAGGAGTAGGAGGAGGAGGAGGAGGAGAAGAAGGAAGACGAGGAGGAGGAGGAGGAGGAGAGAAGTTGGTGTCGGGCCTTCATGGGTCAGGCGGGTGGATTCTCGTAATTCACCCCTCAAACCCCCCCTAATTGCCTCAGAAATGAGGCCCTCACACAGGTGCCGTTGGCCCCTCTCCATTTCCAGCAACCTGCTGGACAAGTAGCTGGCATAGGCCTCTTCTGGAAGGGGGGGTTTGTCGAGAATCGCACTCGCCTTCCGAATCAGTTGGAGTGATTCCTCCTCAACAATGGTCATCCTCCTGGGCCTTCTTGGGGGTAAGGGCAGGGGTGGAGGTAGACTTCTTCTTAATTGGGTCTGGCTGTCACTCTGGCTCGTGCTGGGCCCAGCCACCTCCTGGCTCTCGCTGGTCATGTCCTCCTCCTCCATACCACTTGTCCCGGCATCATCCTGGGTCAGCTCATCCTGTGTGCAAATAAAAACAAAAATCAAACACCTGTTTTGTGGTTTCTGGCCTCCTCAATCATCCAATTGTAAACTTAGGAACGAGCATCTAAATTTTCCAAAAGATCCAAAAGGCTATCATTTGGACCCCTGCATTTTCCAAGCAGATCACCAATGTTGTCTAACGCTTTTTTTGCCACTACTGGATGTATGTATACACTATATATGTATCGATATGTTGCACCAACACTTTTTAGAAGTGTGCTGAATTTTTGTCAGTTTTTTTCACAATTCTGAGTTCAGGGTGTTAATTGTTTCACATTTTAACGTTTACAGCATTAATATTCACACAATCACAATTTAGGCTACTAAATATATACCTGGCTCCAGCTGGGCGCATCAGCCTGCTCCAAGGTGGAGGGGTCTTCTCCTTCCGTGGAAGCCTCAGCTGGGGTGGAGGGAAGAGTGGAGGGAAGAGTGGAGGGAAGGGTGGAGGGAAGAGTGGACAGTGATTGCCTGGGTTCCATCTGGTCACCTATAAAAGTCAGTTGGTTGTAGTACCACAGCTTGGGTACATAAACATTCTCTGCTGCTGCTCCTGATCTGACTGATTCCTCAATCTTCTTGCGCTCCCGCTTGTACATGTGCCTTAAACTTGCAATTCTGGCTTCCACAAACTTGGTGTTTGCGTTGGGGACTTGAGTCTTCACAAAAGCCACAAGTGGCCCCAGTGTTGCCTTCCGGACATCCCTATTGCCATATAAAGGGTTCTTGAGCTGCCACAGGTTGGTATTTTTTCTGTACAGGGCAATGAATTCGGACATGAACTGCTGGTCCTTGAATGGATTCAACTGGGGTGCTGACATGTTTGTTTCTGTTTTGTTAGTAATGGCAATACAAAAGACCAAAAACACAAATGTTACTTAAAACGCACAACCAGTTTTTCTTACCAAACATTACACAACACACCCACACAGGCAGCAACCCCTACACACAGGCAGCAAACCCCTACACACAGGCAGCAACCCCTACACACAGGCAGCAACCCCTACACACAGGCAGCAACCCCTACACACAGGCAGCAACACATACACACAGGCAGCAACACCAACCCCTACACACAGGCAGCAACCCCTACACACAGGCAGCAACCCCTACACACAGGCAGCAACCCCTACACACAGGCAGCAACCCCTCCACACAGGCAGCAACCCCTACACACAGGCAGCAACCCCTACACACAGGCAGCAACCCCTACACACAGGCAGCAACCCCTACACACAGGCAGCAACACACACATATCCTTAAAAAATGCTGGCCCAAAACCCAAAAAAAACACAGTAATGCATCCTAGAAAACACTTACCTTCGTACAGAGCGCTCGCTACTTCCGTTCGGGAACACGTGGGCCCCTCAAACAGCCTTATATACACTGCGCACGCGTCGAAGTCCGCCTGCGTCCTCCGCGTCGCCCGCCCATGACGTTCCTCCTGACGAGTATTCCCCGCCCCGCTTCCCCTCGTTGCATTGTTGGTGAATAAATTCATGAATATGGCGGACACATTCTCAGCCAGTAGCGCGGAGGAAAGCCAAGAAGCCAACACATCTGCATCCAGCAGCAGATATAAGGCCACCAATATGGCCTTTGAAGAGATGGTGGAGATGGTGGACATCCTCCAAAGGGAAGATTACGACGGGGAAAATGGCCCGTACCCTCGACCCAACTTGCGCAAGGACAAGATTCTCACTACAATCGTCAGCACCCTGGAGCATAAATTCGGCGTACGAAGGGGCAAGGATCAACTGCGCAAGCGATGGTCCGACATCAAATCCAGGGAGCACGATCAGTACAGGAGAATTCGAAAAGCCATCAAAAAAAGTAAGTCAAGCACGTGCGCTACTATGGTTATACTTGATATGTCTAATCTTGCGCAGATGTAATTACCATTCGTACCTGAAACTTGCGCAGATGTAATTACCATTCGTACGTGAAACTTGCGCAGATGTAATTACCATTCGTACGTGAAACTTGCGCAGATGTAATTACCATTCGTACCGTGAAACTTGCGCAGATGTAATTACCATTCGTACGTGAAACTTGCGCAGATGTAATTACCATTCGTACCGTGAAACTTGCGCAGATGTAATTACCATTCGTACCTGAAACTTGCGCAGATGTAATTACCATTCGTACGTGAAACTTGCGCAGATGTAATTACCATTCGTACCTGAAACTTGCGCAGATGTAATTACCATTCGTACGTGAAACTTGCGCAGATGTAATTACCATTCGTACGTGAAACTTGCGCAGATGTAATTACCATTCGTACCTGAAACTTGCGCAGATGTAATTACCATTCGTACCGTGAAACTTGCGCAGATGTAATTACCATTCGTACCTGAAACTTGCGCAGATGTAATTACCATTCGTACGTGAAACTTGCGCAGATGTAATTACCATTCGTACCGTGAAACTTGCGCAGATGTAATTACCATTCGTACGTGAAACTTGCGCAGATGTAATTACCATTCGTCCGTGAAACTTGCGCAGATGTAATTACCATTCGTACGTGAAACTTGCGCAGATGTAATTACCATTCGTACCTGAAACTTGCGCAGATGTATTTACCATTCGTACCTGAAACTTGCGCAGATGTAATTACCATTCGTACGTGAAACTTGCGCAGATGTAATTACCATTCGTACCTGAAACTTGCGCAGATGTAATTACCATTCGTACCGTGAAACTTGCGCAGATGTAATTACCATTCGTACGTGAAACTTGCGCAGATGTAATTACCATTCGTACGTGAAACTTGCGCAGATGTAATTACCATTCGTACCTGAAACTTGCGCAGATGTAATTACCATTCGTACCGTGAAACTTGCGCAGATGTAATTACCATTCGTACCTGAAACTTGCGCAGATGTAATTACCACTCGTACCTGAAACTTGCGCAGATGTAATTACCATTCGTACCTGAAACTTGCGCAGATGTAATTACCATTCGTACGTGAAACTTGCGCAGATGTAATTACCATTCGTACGTGAAACTTGCGCAGATGTAATTACCATTCGTACGTGAAACTTGCGCAGATGTAATTACCATTCGTACCTGAAACTTGCGCAGATGTAATTACCATTCGTACGTGAAACTTGCGCAGATGTAATTACCATTCGTCCGTGAAACTTGCGCAGATGTAATTAACATTCGTACGTGAAACTTGCGCATATTTGATGAAAGTTCCGTTTGTCTTCATAACGTTTATTGAGTTTACCTGGCTTTGGGTTGTTGGAGTTGTAAGGTTGTTTATTATTGTCACTATCTATACAATTACTGCTGTAGTAAGGGTTTTAGGGGTAACTTACACAGGGACTCCAGAGGCTGTTTTGGGGGGGGGGGATAAATATGTTAAGCAGGGTCTCATGCTCACAATTCCCAAAAAATGCTCATCATCTATAAATACTGTAGGTGGTGACTTTTCAAAGAAGTACACTCACCTGTCCCTTGGATGGTGCAGCTACAATCTCTGATCTTGCAATCATGAAATTAATGTTTGCGGCTTCACTTCCCGGGTCACTATTGGGCATGCGCCAGTTGCGCAATGCAATAGGACTGGTCCGCGCGAGCTCGGGGACCCCTGTGTGTCCCAGCAGACAGCACGGTGGGACGGGATGTGGCGTATACTTCTGTGGGAGTCTAGGGCCGGATGTGTGTGCAAATACCTGCCTTACACAGGTATCTGCAACCCATCCCCCCTAAAAGGTTCAAAATAAGACACCACAGGGGTGCAGGGATCCAATGAGCGGAAGTTCAAATTTAGGGTTGAAGGGCGGTTTAAGTATTGGAGTTTCATTAGATAGACATTTCAATTCTGTCTTCAAGTAGGATCTTCTAACAAACTGCTAATAATTGGCAAGACTTTTAAACAATGTTTACTAATCCTATTTTGGCACTCAAATATCAGTGTGATTCAAAGTGTACCTTTTTGTGTTCCATTACCATAGGGGGCAAAAGACTCAGACGTCAGTCCGAACCTACGAGGACCTCCCGGCATCACCAGACTAATTGGGCAGTTAGCCCAAGCCCGCGCGTGGATGTGGCGGAACAGGTCGTTGAAGTGGATCAAATCTGCACCCCACCAAGTGAGTGTCTCAGAACACAGATTGAGCTAATTAATTAAGGTCTGCATGTTTTTGACACTTTTTTTCTTGTGTTTTATCTACCCAACTTTTAGGTGATGCTGATCTGTTTGTGGAAGGACAAGCTGCGGAGCCATTTTCCACTGACAGTGCCCACAGGCTTATTGGCCAGATCATGGCCTGGAATCTGCAGCTGGAAAATATGCAGAAGGAGATGGCCACCATGCAGCAGGGAATGAAGGACATGATTGATGTTTTGGGGAGAATCTAAAGACCCCTTTTACATTTCTTAACATCAATCATGTCCTTCATTCCCCTTTTGATGCACTGTTTTACTAATTTTAGAGGCCAAATTTTTAATATGCACACGGTATGTCAACATGTGCTATGTGCCATCAGGGGATCTCAATGGACGCATTTGGTGTTTGCAACCCCTAATGCTAGTAGGTGAGAGGGAAGGGGTTTCACACACAAAACACGTCCATTGATTCCCCATGATGGAACATAGCACATGTTGACATTACCCATTTTCCAGTTAAATTAGTGTGCATATTCAAAATTTGGCTTCTACTGTTCATGGGTTACCTGTTGAACTTTGTAAGTTCTGGACTTTTACATTGTGTAAATAATTTCAAATGCTAAGCCTAAATTTTTTAACATTTTTAAACATGTTTTTATGTTTGTTTTAAAAAATCAATCACAAAAAAAAAAAAAAATATGTTGTGAGAAAAACACCAAAAAAATTAAAAAAAGATAACATAAAAAAAAAAAAAAAAAAAATGTTGTTTCAAAAAAAAAAAAAAAAAAAAAAAACCAAAAATACCAAAAAAAAAAAAAAAAAAAAAAAAAAAAAAAAAAAAAAAGTTTTGGATGTGCACTATAATAAAAAAAATAATGTTTGCACAAATTAAAAAATGTGTGGCTTCTTCTTTTTAAATACTACCAGTTTGACAAAAACATGTTGTGGTTCATTGACAAAGGGGCTTATTTACTAAACGCTAAACAAGTTTGCCACTATTAAGATGTGCACTAGGACAACATATAAAACAGGCCAAATTAAAAGCAAAACAATACGAAACTACCAATATTTCAAACATAAATAACTGTATTTATTCTTTGTAAATCAAAAAGATGGTTTAAGGGTCTGCTGCCATTTCAATGGCCCCCCTACCATTAAAATACTGTAAATAAAGGTCCCGCACTTGCTGGGCTGATTGTGGTGCCGAACCAATACGGCGATTATCCAGCCCATTATCCAGTCATGTTGCCTTCCACTCCGGCCTCAGGGCCAATTGGTAAGGAGTATGTTCCTGAATGTTTGCGTAAATAATTGTGCATGACACAGCATGCAAGAATAATAGTATTCAGTTTGTACTCTGCCAGATGTAGGGATGTAAGGAGCAATCTGAAACGGTTGGCCATAATACCAAAGGCATTTTCCACCACCCTTCTTGCTCTGGCAGACCGATAATTAAAAATCCTCCTCTCAGGGGTGAGGGATCGTTGGGGAAATGGCCTCATCAGATGGTCACCCAGACCGAACGCCTCGTCGGCAATGAAGACGAAGGGGAGTCCCTCCACATTATCTTCATCTGGTGGCAGCTCCAGCCCACCAGTCTGGAGACGATGACCGAACTCCGTGTGGTTGAAGACTCCTCCGTCCGACATCCGGCCGTTTTTCCCCACATCCACATACAGAAAGTCATATTGTGCCGACACCACCGCCATCAACACGATACTATGGAACCCCTTATAATTCCAATAGTATGACCCCGAATGGGGTGGGGGCACAATTCGCACATGTTTGCCGTCAATCGCCCCTCCGCAGTTGGGAAAGTCCCAACGGGCAGCAAACTGGGAAGCCACAGTCTGCCATTCCTGTGGCGTGGAGGGACACTGTGAAGTCAAACAGAAAGATACAATTTAAATAAAAACCAGGCAAAACACCAAACTAAATGCAACAAATTAACAAACAATTTGGAAGAACATATGTATTTATTTTGTAAATCCTTGAAATAAAGCCAAAAGATTAAGGATAAAAGGGACAAATCTCTGATTGATGACCCCTCTGATGGACCAGAGAAGATAATAATGGGGATGTGGGTGGGGAGTAAATAATTGTAAGGTCACACAATACACATGCAATTAATTAAAGGTGTGTGTGGGGGGGGGGGGGGGGAATTACAAGCTGACCAAAACCACATGCTATTAATTATCAGGGGGTGTGGGGGTGGGGGGTTAATTACAAGCTGACCAAAACCACATGCTATTAATTATCAGGGGGTGTGGGGGGCTGGTGTGGGTGGGGGGGGTAATTACAAGCTGACCAAAACCACATGCTATTAATTATCAGGGGGTGTGGGGGTGGGGGGGGGATAATTACAAGCTGACCAAAACCACATGCTATTAATTATCAGGGGGTGTGGGGGTGTGGTGGGGGGATAATTACAAGCTGACCAAAACCACATGCTATTAATTATCAGGGGGTGGGGGGGGGGGGGGGTGTGGGGGTGGGGGGGGGGGGTGGGGATAATTACAAGCTGACCAAAACCACATGCTATTAATTATCAGGGGGTGTGGGGGTGGGGATAATTACAAGCTGACCAAAACCACATGCTATTAATTATCAGGGGGTGTGGGGGTGTGGGGGTGGGGATAATTACAAGCTGACCAAAACCACATGCTATTAATTATCAGGGGGTGTGGGGGGGGGGGGGGGTAATTACAAGCTGACCAAAACCACATGCTATTAATTATCAGGGGGGGGGGGGGGGATAATTACAAGCTGACCAAAACCACATGCTATTAATTATCAGGGGGTGTGGGGGTGGTGGGGGGGGATAATTACAAGCTGACCAAAACCACATGCTATTAATTATCAGGGGGTGTGGGGGTGGGGATAATTACAAGCTGACCAAAACCACATGCAATCAATTTAAAATTGAGGGTCAAGGGGGGTGAAAGGGGTGAAAGGGGGGGTGAGTAAAGCTGTACAATGGAGCTGGTAATATACATTTTTAACCAAAGAAAGTGACTAGGCTAGGGGTGTTTAGGGGGCCAAGCTTCCATGCTGGGGAGGTTGGTGCAAGCAAATATGCATGTGACCCACTAAATAATACATTCTTAAAGCTATTTCGATAAGTCAACCATAAAATACTAGACAAAAAACCAAAATAAAAAAAAAAAAGGAATAGGGGACATTCATAGAATAGTCCTATCATGGTAATTAGCTAATGATGACATTGATGCACTACATTAGCAAACATACAAGACATAGGTAATTTTAAAAGAGAAGACTTACCTTAATGTATTCCTCCTGCAGGACGTGGATAATGGCAGAACAGGTCTCTGGAATAATGAGCCCCAGAGCCTGGGGGGAGATGCCTGTCGTGAACTTGAGGTCCTGCAAGCTTCTCCCCGTCGCCAAGTAACGCAACGTGGCGACTAGCCTCTGCTCCGCACTGATGGCTTGCCGCATGCAGGTATTCTGCCTGGTAATATAAGGGGACAGCGAAGCCAACAGACGGTGAAAAATGGGGTCCGTCATCCGGAGATAATTCCTGAAATCATCAGGATTATTCTCACGGATCTCACGGAGCAAAGGCATATGCGAGAATTGGTCACGCTGGCGCAACCAATTCTTGGTCCATGAACTCCTCCTCACCCTGTTCATGGACTGGGCTCGTGCCAAGGTGTTAACCGCAACACCGAGCCCCTGCACAGCACGAACTCGTTCCCGAGTAAGTCCACACTCCATGGCTTCAAAACGGTCGGCTGATCAAACAAACAACTTAACAGAACGCACTGAAGAACAGCAAGGCCTATGAAGAACGACCTGAAAAACAGGAACGAGCGGACCAGAACGGCCTGAGAACAGGTAGGAACTGATCCACACGCACTGAAAGCCAGATACAAACCTCACAAGCACAAACTGAACGGCAGAAGCGAACGAATTAAGCAGAAGTCTGAGAAGCGCGAATCGTCTCTAACCAAACGTCAACTAACACGCGATACACACGAGATTAGCTGACGGGGCCCAAAGGGTGTCGTTTGGGATCTCGAGCTTCCTTTTTCTAGTCCCGTCGTACGTGCTGTACGTCATCGCGTGAACCGCCGGACTTTTTGCGTGATCGTGTGTGGTCAAGTCCGTTCGCTTTTTAGTCCAGCGTACCTAGCGGGAAAGTCCAGCGGATTGTCCGCTGGACTTAGGTCCGCCGGGAAAAGTCCGTACGTGTGTACGAGGCATTTGAATGCGTAAAATGTCATCATGAATTAGCAATGCCATCTCTCAAATGTCTATCCTTATGCCGCGTACACACGAGCGGAAATTCCACCAGCAAAAGCCTGATGAGAGCTTTTGGTCCCAAAATGCGACCGTGTGTATGCTCCATCTGACTTTTGCTGGCGGAAATTCCAGCCAGCAAAAGATTGAGAGCATTTTCTCAATCTTTCTGTCGGAAAAAGTTCCGGAAAAGTTCCGTCTGTACCAATTCCGACGCGCAAAATTCCTACGCATGCTTGGAAACAATTCGACACATGCTCGGAAGCATTGAACTTCATTTTCTCAGCTCGTCGTAGTGTTGTATGTCACCACATTCTTGACGGTCAAAAGTTCAGCAAACTTTTGTGTGACTGTGTGTATGCAAGCCAAGCTTGAGTGGAATTCCGTCGGAAAAACCATCCAAGATTTTTCCGACGGAAATTCTGCTCATGTGTACACGGCATTACTGTTTTCTGTTAAAACCCAACACAGTGCGGCAGTTAGATGCTATACTCTAAACTTTTCTAAATCTTGCTGAAATGGTTTATGTAAAACAAAAATATTTCTTTATTAAAGTGGTTGTAAAGTCAAAGCTATTAAATACTTTTATCCTCTCTGTTTTAGGTCTATATTATATTATATTTATATATATTGTGGTAGTGAGGTACCCCACCAGTGTTTGGACGGAGGATTCTCAACCAGGCAGGTTGAGGGGCTCCAGTTTATTTGTTTATTTGGGAGGAAACTGGCTTTTCAGTTTCCTCATTGTTTACTAAAATCCGTTTTGGGATCTGGAGCCCGGGGATTTCATAGCGTTCTGGGTGGGATGAAATCCCCAGTCCTGGGTCCAGATCTTGAGATCCACCAGCATACTGACTGGTCAGGTGTGTGTGTGCTGGGCTACTTGTACACACCTGACCATGGTTCTGGGCTCCACCCTCCCGAGGAGACCAGGCAAGCAAGGGAGAAGGGTGCATGTCTGTACAGGTCTGTCTGTGAGAGCAGACAGGGTCCAAGCCTGTGGGCTGGAAAAGAGTGCTGAGGTACTGGGTGTACAGGAACTCTGTTAAAGAGCCAAGAGGGCTGAAGCACAAGTCTGAGCAGCCGTGCTGCTAAAGAGAGCCAGGTGGCTTGGTATTTTTGGTTTGACTTGCATTATTGCTGTGGAAAGCTGAAACCCCTGTGTGGGCAACTCGTCTGTTTAATGGACATTTTCTTTCTTTAATAAAAGTGGGCCTACAAGCCCTTAAATCGGCATATCTGGCGTGGACTCCGCTCACTGGTAAGCTCTACCCTTAAGCTAAAACATCCCCCGATGTTACTATATATATATATATATATATATAATAATTTTTTTTTTTTTTAATGCTACATACCTTCTTCATACCTTCACTCCATGCTGTGGAATCTGGCCGCCCACGATCGCTTGCTTGATTTTTATATGATGTACGTGCAATACGTTTTAATAAATTAGTTACCTTAAGGTATTTTTACACTATTGGAGGCTCTGTCTTCACTTTTATCCCTACATGTGGAGATTGAAGTTAGTATCTGGATGGAGTTTTGCGTCCATTAGCGGCTCTTTAATATAACACATAAGCGAGATTTGCCATACACGAGAGTGAATGGCAACAGCATCTGGTGAGATTTTTTCTTAAAGTTGTTGTAAACCCTTGTGTTTTTTCACCTCAATGCATTGTGGTAAAACACCTCTTGTAGTGCACCAGCCTCCCAGAGTCCCCCTTATACTTACCTGAGCCAGATCGTTCCTGTGCCAGGGAGGAGCACACCCACACCAGCCAGTGTCTCGAGTTCTGATTTGATAGGTTGATAGCAGCGCAGCCATTGGCTCCCGCTGTTGTCAATCAAATTCAATGTCGCGGGAGATGGGACGGAGCCAAGTCCTGCGATCTGTGTCAATGGACGCAGCAGCAGGACACGGGAGCGCACCGGCATGGGTGCCCTGAGGGAGAACGCTTTTCTGACAAGGGCACTCGAGAAGAGGAGGAGCCAGGAGCGCCGCTGAGGGACCCCAGAAGAGGAGGATCGGGGCCACTCTGTACAAAACCAACTGCAGAGGACATGTTTGTTTTTTTTTTAATAAAAAAAAGGAACCTTTAGTTATCCTTTAAGGGAGCGGAAGTGGCACGCATCACTCTGGTGGAGGACTATTGTTGTTGTAATATTAGTTCATCACATTCGAGTGGATTTGATTCAATATTTTTTGCATGAGGCTGCAAGATATTGTTTCACATTTTTATGGACACTGAGTTATTTTCTTGGGCACTATATATATATATATATATATATATTATATATATATATATATATATATATATATATATATATATATATATATATATATATATATATATATATTTTGTACTTTTGCATGTTGATGTACTTTAGTGTCCTACTGTGAAATGTATGTTTTTTGATTGTGATATACATTTTCAAGTTTTTTTTGTTTTCAAACAATCAATGTTGATTGGGAGAGTGAAGTTCCACTTTTTTTTATTTATTTATTTTTTTTTTTTAAATCTTTATTTATTCCAAAATTTTTCCACAGGACATTACTTTCCATTTTTAGAGAAGGAAAAAAAAAAAACATTGTACACTTTACATTCCATTACACCCCCCCCCCCCACCCTCTTGTCCCTACCCTGCAAGATGGTCCAAAGGTCACTCTTAAAATCACGCTGATTCCGGTTGGGTTATACTTATAAGTCACGGCCCTCTTTCCTTCCTTGCAGTACAAAATAAAAGAAACGAACGAAAAAAAAGGGAAAAAAAAATATATATATATAAATAAAGCTAGGAGGGAAAGAGGTAGGCGGCGACCTACTATTGTCTAGTTATCTCTTCAAAGTGTCTCCATGATTTTCTAAACTCTTCCCACCCGTGCCACCTTCCCTCTCCTTCCACTGCGTTGACCCCCTCAGCCCCGCTTAATTCTACTCTTTCTAGATTCTGTTGCAGATTCATTCAGGCGATCCATTACCATATCTTCGGACTCTCCGATTCCATCCATTTCTTTGGAATTAAATTTTTGGCTTCATTTAGTAGAATGGGGATTAGTGTGCTCCTATATTGTTTCAGGGGAATATCCGTCCCATGGAACAAAACCACCCATGGGTCCTCGGGGACATTTATTGTTGTAATAATTTTAATTAAATCTAAAATTTGTTTCCAGTATTTTTTAATAATGAGGCAATCCCACCATATATGTGTCATTGTGCCTATAGCCCCGCACCCTCTCCAACACTTTGGGGACTTATCTTTTTGGATTTTACTCATTTTAACTGGGGTTATATACCAACCAGAGAGGCATTTGTAATTGACTTTGATTGTTTTAGTATCTATCTCAACACCGTGTATTAACCTAAATATCTTATTACTTCTATTTAAATTACAGGGAGCCCCTAGCTCCTCCTCCCACCTTTTGACACATGAAGGTACGTCCAGCAAATCCTGCCGTATCAACATTTTATATATCCGTGAAATATTATTTTTAGTTGATGGGCGCAGACAGATTTTCTCCATTGGGGTGTAGTCATCGCCACTTCAGATTGGTTGCGGCAGTGTTTCTACAAAATGCTTTAACTGGGCATACCTCCAGGTGTCAATCGTCATTAATTCAACTTCTTTATTTATCTCGTAAAAAGTGTTTATTTTTCCTTGTTTTGTGATATCCCTTAATTGTGCATCCCCTTTTTTAATCCAGTTACCCCATAGTTTACTCCTTCCTGGCTCAAAAAAAAACATTTGATTTTGATTTTACTCTTTATTGGCACTCCTACCTATCTCACCGCAGCTTCAGTGTTACTTACAACTCTTCCTCCTCTCCTATTTCCTTTTCTGTCGGTGTCCCCTCCAAGGTTCTGTCCTTGGACCTCTCTTATTCTCAATCTACACATCCTCCCTGGGTCCGCTGATGGCTTTCAATGGCTTCCAATACAATTTCTATGCTGATGACATCCAAATCTATCTTTCAACCCCTCTGCTCATCCTATCAGTTTCCTCACGTATTACTGATTTACTAACACACATATCAATATGGATGCCACACCACTTCCTCAAACTCAATCTATCCAAAACCAATTAATATTTCCTTCCCCACATTCCCTCTCTGTCAAGACTGATGGCACAACTGTCAGTCCGGTTAAGGGTAACCCTGAACTCTGAACTCCCCTTTTGGCCCCACGTCTCACAGTACAATATTGTATTTTAACTGTAATGTTTGTTTTCATTTTGTAAAGCGCTGCACAAACTGTTGTCAACATATGATATACTGTACATCAAGTTGACAGCCAAGATGCACTATCCTTCAAATTATATATTGTGTAACCCAGGGGGCAGTGACTACATGCTGTTGTGCTTTCTACATACATTAATATGGGGCATCAGACTATCTTCTTGTAAGCATTTATTTATGGTAAAGTCTAGTTTAAGCAGAATTAAACTCTTAGAATGCTTAGGTTTGTAGCTCTACATGCTGCCGTTCTAGCAACATACATTAATAAAGGGCACCGGGTTATTTTCTTGTAAGTACTGTGTTTATGTATGATTCTGTCTAGTTCAAGAAAAACTGAACTCTTGCAATACCTGATTTTGTATCTCTCTGTAAATAAATGAAGATTACATTTTTACTTCATGGGAAATACTTAATTACAGACGAGTAATATAGAAAACAATGTTTTTTAACTAAACTTAAGCTTTACGTCTTTGGATTTAGTTACCCTTGTAGTTACAGTGGCAGATATGTCACTTGCCATATTTAAAAAAAAGATGCTGTTCTCTTTTAGTCCAAGGTGACCACTGAACCTGGTGAATTGTTGATTTGGAACGATCATGTCCTAGCACCTAATAAGCACAAGCTTGTTCCAGGTAAGTATCTTGTGTGAAGCAAGGTTAAGGATGACACTGCAATTGCAGTCCCGATATTTCCATCCTGTCCTCTTAGTACCAGCAATAGAAGCCAAATTTAAATCTTCAGAGTAGCAGTTAAATCCAAGGAGATATTTTAGGTTAATCACACAAGAGAAAGTGAAAAAACGGTTGAGTATGCCCAGATGTTGTGCACATTTAACCACAAACCTCCCTCTTATGCCCCGTACACACGGTCGGAAATTCCGGCGGAAAATGTCCGATCGGACCATGTTGTCAAAAAATCCGACCGTGTGTGAGCTCCATCGGACTTTTTCCATCGGAATTTGAGATCCTGCTCTCAAATTTTCCGACAACAAAATCCGATCTGACTTTTTCTGATCGTGTGTAGAGAATGCCGACTAACAAAGTGCCACGCATGCTCAGATCAAATTAGGAGACCAAACCTATTGGCTAATAGCCTCTACGTAGTTCCGTTGTACGCAACAAGGGTGTCTGTGTGTATATATAATGTTTGGGGGTTCTGAGTAATTTTCTAGCAAAAAAAATGATGATTATTACATGTAGGAGAGAAGTGTCTGAATTGGCCTTGGGGCAAGGGGTTAATTACCATATGTAATATACAAATAATTATTATATATTGTTTTTCAGGTAATTTACTTTATTTTCAAAAACTATACTCAAGCAGGTGGCTTAACGGACAAATTGCTGAAGTTTGAAGTTTTAACTTCCAACCACTAATTTCACAGTAAATAGTAAATAATAAATTATCTTATAACATATAGCATAATAATATGATTTAGCTTAATTATATCAATACCTTTTCAACAGCAGCAGATTTTCATTCCCCCTCTTAACTGTGCAAAAAACTTGGGATTGGGATTGTGGGTAAATTATACACATAAACACATGTTATTTTTTTCTAGTTAAGAGGTCTAGGCTGGAAGGGAGCATTTGTCTTTTAGACACATGCCCTTCTATGACACTGCAGTGAGAAGCGTGCCTCCACTGCATTTTTTTTTATTGGACAGCTGGAGCTAATGGTACTTTACCATTGGTCCAAGACTCCAAGCTGTCCATTGAGCTCAGTGCCTCTGACAAGAAGTGAAGCGAGGCACTGTGAGCTCAACCTCTCAGTCTGCTACAAACAAAGTGTGCCAGGTTGTATTTAAATTGGCCATTCTTGGGATCTTCCTCATTTTCATTAGATTTCATTATTTCTACTATTCCCGGGATGCAGCGGTGAGGCACAATGATGTCTCCAGTGCCTTCGGGAAGTGTCTGGCAGCCAGAATAGTAATAATAGTTTAATAGTTTATGGGTTTTGTTTAGCTTTTAATGACGTTTATTTATTTGTATTATTTTATATTTTCATGCTGGACCTATGCTGTTCAAGTTTGATATTAAATACAGAGTTTGATGCAGTAGCATGTCCCTTGTGACCAGAAGCCAAGCACGGAAATATTTCAGTAGAATATTACAACGTGTCAAAGGCCTAAAAGCATAAGAAACTGCAAGCATGAAGTAAAGCACACTGGCAAGAACATTTAGTTTACTGGTACACAGAAACCCAGAATGAATGGATTTGGAAAATGTAAACCTTTCAGAAGAATGGTCAAAATTTAGGTCCCTTCCACATGGGACAGGCAAGTCCACCTGCTTAGCTGGGAATCTGTCCACTGATCCCCCTTAAGTAGGCCGATGGCATACAGACACAGCCTGCTCTCCTCTATGGGTGGTCAGATGTAAACGGACCTTCTGTCCATTTACACCGGACTGCCGTCCGATCTGCCAGACTGATGGGGAACATCTCCATCTGTCGGTTTTTAGCAGATAGGATCGTTTCATATGTCGAAAGGTGTAAATAGACACATGTCCATTTACACCCACCACACCATTGAGGAGGCTGGAAGGTGCACCCAATAAGATTCGCTAGTGTGAAAGGGACCGTAAACAAGTGGTCTCATATTTAAAGGTCCTCTTTAAACAAGAGGTGGAAAAGTGTTACTTGTGGTTGCAATTTGAAGAGAAAAGAAGGGATATTTGTAACACATGGGTGATGTCATGTCTGAGACGAACCATTTAACACTGGCTGGGGTGCCTAAAATACATTTAACACTACCCTCATCCCCCCCCACCTTCTCTACTGACAATGCTGCTGCCTGTTGTGCCTCCTGTGGTCATTCATCCAGAGTGGTGTCTCACTCATACAGGAGGAGTGTTACTGGCCAGATCAACAGTTGAAAACAGAGGGAAAAAAGCCAAAGAAAAGAAAACTGATGCAGCCACCATATCTAATGCCGCGTACACACGGACGGATTTTCCGACAGGAAACGTTGGATGTGAGCTTGTTGTCGGAAAGTCCAACAGTGTGTATGCTGCATCGAACATTTGCCGTCAGAATTTCGGCCAACAAATGTTTGATAGCAGGTTGTCAAATATTCCGCCAACAAAACTTGTTGTCGGAAAGTCCGATCGTATGTACACAAGTCTGTCGCACAAAAGTTCACGCATGCTCTGAATTAAGCAGAAGGAGCCACACTGGCTATTGAACTTCTTTTTTCTCTGTAGTGTTTACTTATCTCTCTCCAAAGCCCTAAGTCCCATGTCTTTCTGCTCTTTCATTCCTCTGTTATCAGCATGATAACTTCTAACAAGTTCTCCCACAACCAAGATAAAACCAAATTGAAATTTGTGTCGGGTGGGTGCTCTAAATAGATTAGCAGAGAGCTGGTCTTGTCATAGCACAGCTCTGAAAGTATCTTTGTTCCTCTGCCTATGTGGAGTGGCGGTGTGTGCCTTTCCTCCAATCAGCTGTCACACAGTGTATGCCAAGAACCACTCTTACTGCTGAATGAGAGTCAAAATAATAACACGGTGTAAGAATTCTAAAGGATATAGAAAGCTGAACACAGCAGGTATGCAAATAAAACTTATGTAGGGAGATTTGTTTCATCCCTACGTATCATCTGAGGCTGTTCACTTCACTGGGTATATGTGAGGGTTTATATCCACTTTAATAGACAGGTACAGCTAGATTGAGACAAAACAAAAAAAAAAAGGTTTAAGGGCCTATTCACACTGTACTGCTCGCGTTGCGCAGCCTTGCATTTTTTTTTTAACTAGAATATGCTTTATTTATTTATTTCTGTTAAAGAGGCAGTTCCTGTGGGGTTACTTTCTTCTTCCAGGGGCTTCTCATTGCTTGCAGCGTGTGCATCCTGTGGAGAACTTCCTCTGTTCCTAAACAATGTTTGTCCTCACTGGCATGACCATGGTGCTGGCTATAGCCATTTTAAGACAATGTACTCTGCAGTGGCATTGTTTATGTGCACATCCTCTGCTGACAGTTTTTTTTTAAAGGATAAGTTCACTTTTTGTAACATGTTACACCCATATTCAGGGTGTAACATGTTCACGAATGTACTAGCCCCGCGAACCCCCCCTCCCCCCTCCCCCACATTCCCTGTTTTGGCAGTGAGCGGGGGATCTTCTTCCCGCTTGCTGCCACAATTTAAAGTGGAAGTGAACTTCCTTTGCTGACTTTTACTTATAGGTTAGCCTATAATAAGCAACTAAAGTGGCCGCTCTAAAGGAACGGCCACTAGTGCGGGTCCTGTGGGTCCTTCAGAGCCCTGTGCCATAAACGGCGGCTCCCGAATGCATGTGCGGGAGTGACATCATTGCAGCTCTGGCCAGACACAGAGCCGGGGTCGGCGAAGCCAAAAGCAAAACGGGGGGAAGCCCCTGCAGCGCTGACTTCTCGGCCCAGGAGGACTTTGTTTTAAGGCAAGTTTAACATAATGTGCTAGTTTGCGATGCATACTAGCACATAATGAGTTTACCTTGCAGGGGAAAAAAAAAACCTCCAGCGGTATACAACCGCTTAAGACTCGGTTCACATTGCAGTTTGGGGTGGCTCACAGCAGGGGTCCGGTGTGTCCCTGTTCACTGATTCAGGTCTGATTTTGGTCCAAATTTTTGGCTGAATTCAGACCTGAAACCAACCAGAAGAAACACAGAACCCCTGTGCAATTCGCTCCGGAGCCACTCTGGAGATGTGTGAACCGGCTCCATAGAGAACAGGGCATACTTTGCTGTCATTCGAATTGGATGCGAAGAAGCCCACATCCAATTCGCAAAATATTGAGAACCCAGCCTTAAAGAAAATTAGAAAATTAAAATAGGCTAATAAGTGTACATGCACTTTCACTGGACAAATTACTACCAAAGGTTTTATAAATACAAAGTAATTCATATGGTAATGTATGTATGCACCCTGCCTGCTAAATTTCACCAACTGCCCTGCTGATATAGACCTTAGCTTGTTTTCTTTCTTATGCCGCGTATACATGACCGGACTTTCCGGCAGAAAAGGTCAGATGGAATAATTTCATCTGATATTCCGATCGTGTGTGGGCTTCAGCTGACTTGAAAAAGCTGACTTTTTAAAAAAAAAATTCTGATGGACCCAGAAATAGAACATGTTTTAAGTCTTTCCGACGGAATCAATCCCTATCGGGAAAACCGTTTGTCTGTATGCTAGTCCAATTGACCAAATACGACACAAGGGCAGCTATTGGCTACTGGCTATTGAACTTCCTTTTCTAGTCCCGTCGTACATCATCACGTTCTAAAAGAACGGACTTTGGTGTGATCGTGTGTAGGCAAGTCTGTTTCAGCGGAACTCTGTCGGAAATCCATTGGAAAGACCTTCAGAGTTCATTCTGACAGAAAGTCCGGTCGTGTGTACGCGGCATTACATGTTCTGCCTGCTGAAACCATCATTTTTAGTGTTAATGGGAATACGATACATTTTTCATCAATGTGAGCAGGACATGTGTGTGTTTATTGTGCAAGACTCCAATTGCTTTTACCAAGAAAGAAAATGTTGAGAGACACTTCAAAACACTTTATTCTGAAAGCAATCCTAACTTTCCACTTAAGTCTGACTTAAGAAAGCAGAAAGTACATCAATTAAAATCTCAACTATCTATGTGCAGCATGAAATGTTTACTAAGCCTGCTGAGAAAAACACAGCCACAGTTTTTTGCTTTTTATCACTGTGCGTCTCTGTTAATAGCAAAGGAAAAAAAAAGCCATTTGAAGAAGGTGAGATGATTAAGGAAGGCTTTCTAAAAGCTGGAGACTGACTTGTTAATACTTTCGAAAAGAAGTATGAAATATCCCTTCAACTTTCTGTGAGAAAAGTTACAAGAACAGCTGAAATTACATTAGATGACATAATTTCACAAATATAAAAGACTTCCTTGCCCGCTGCTATATTCTCCTTTAACTCGATGAGCTTGTTGATGTGGTAGACACTTTATAGTGGGCGTTATTTGTTAGAACTGTTTTCAGCAACTTTGAAATAATAAAAAAAAAAAAAAAAAGTGTACAGTATATATTGCAAAACCTTTTTTTTTTTTTTTTAAATTTGGATAGAGTTGAGAAGGAATAGAATCTCGCTTAAAGTTTTTTATTGCTGACCTTGTCCCCACTAGGTAGATTTGGCCTCTGAATTTTTCTTGGTGAACACTGTCACAGGGATAGAAAGTGATGAAAAATCCAAAATGTTACAGTTGTCACCAGAACAAGAGATGAAGGGAAATATTCCAACAGAAGAATCTGTTTCGGTGACACTTGTCTAAAAGGAAATACGTTCTCTTCACTTTGTAGAGATCTACTTGCACTTCCTGACTTGTCTCCCTTACAGGAAGTGAAAGGATATTATCCCAGCTGGACACAGACAGAAAAAAATTAATTTACAGGGGTTTCTACCCATCCCTACTCTATCCAACATTGATTATGTGCCTCATTTAATTCTAGTATTTTGACAACACTTGCTGAAAAACACATACCATTTTTTTAAGTCTGTAATCTACCAGGATACACTGAACCATCTCCGTTATTGATTTACCCAGTTTTCCTATGATGCATTATGATTATTATGCATTATGATTATTATGCACTCTAATGATTTAGTATGATGCATGTATTTGTTTTGCTCAGTTCTGTAAATTTACAGTTATAAACAATTAGTTTAATTTACTTTACTGTGCAGTAGCCATATCGACGATAGCAGTTTTTAAGTTAGATACATCTTGTAAGTATAATATTCCATTATGTATCTTGGTGTCAACTGAAAATGTAAAGGCAGTTTCAGTTTACTACAAACTGTACCTTATGGCTCTATGAGTGCCCTAGGTTCAATGAGATGGCAGGCCATCTTTAATCTTCCAAAATTCCATACTGCTACAAGTGCAACAGGGACCTTCCTCTTCTTGCACCATGATCTCCTCCGTACCTACTATGGGACAATTAAATTTAATTAGGAAGCATCTACTGTATCTGAGCTCTTCCAAATACATTTTTGCAGGATCTAACTTATACAATAAATGTCTAGTCACTGGAGCTTCAGCACTGTTCAGGAAGCCCATGATCTGAGTGCTGTGGTGGGTTCCAAAACATCTTTGTACAGCAATTTCATGATAGGACAGCCATTGTGTATTTCCTTCATCCAAGGATAATTTTGAATACAGTAAACCTACTAAATCTAATTAATAATAAAGTAGCAGCAATGATTTCACAGTTTGGTTTCAGTTATTTAAAAAGAGACTGTCGTGGCTTACAGATTTATCTATAAAAAATTTCAAAATTCTACATTTTACTCAGAAAATTATTTCCATTTCTTTTGGGGAAGTGGGCAGAATTGATATGGCACAAATAATTTTCATAATAAAACAGTTTGGGGTCTTAAAAATTCCCTTTCTATCCTCATAAAAAAAACTTCACATTTGAAATACCTATACATACAGTGCTCAGCAAAAATAAGTACACCCCCTTTTGAAAAGTATGATTTTATTCAAAATCTCAATGAGCACAAGAACAATTTTCCAAAATTTTGACAAAACTGAGGTTTATAGAACATTTGATTAGCTCATTACATGAAAGTAAGGTTCATAATAGATTAGATTACAACATCTTCAGTTTTACTCAAATTAGTTGATGCAAAAATGAATACACCCCACAACAAAAACTAGGGTTGCACCGATACTAGTATCGGTATCGGTGCCGATACTGAGCATTTGCAGGAGTACTTGTACTCGTGCAAATGCTTTGATGCTTCACCCGATACCTGGGCAGTCAGGGGTGATCAGTGCCGCAGTGGGGAGAGTTACAATCACTGATCTCCCTTTATAGATTTGAATAAAGCAGCTGACAGCCGCCTTCTCCCCCTGCAGCTTTCAGCTGCTTTAATGAAATCTATACAGGGAGATCAGGATTTGTAACTCTCCCCACCGATCATCCCTGACTGTCCCCTTTGTCCTCCTCCGTGTCCCCCTCTCCATGCTACTCCGGTCCCTGCCATGTCCTCCAGCCCCCCGCCATGTCCTCGGTGCTCCTCCGGTCCCCAGGCATGTCCTCTGTGCTCCTCCGGTCCCCCGCCATGTTCTCAGTGCTCCTCCGTTCCGTTTTTTTATTTTTACAATTTTACCTTTTAAATATTTATTAAATGTTTTATTATTATTATTTTTTTTTTTTTTTATCAGCCCTGTTGGGGGGGGGGGGGCTTTGTTGAGATATCAGGGGTCTAAACACCTGACACCTCCCCTTTGAGACAGGGAAAGAGCACAGATTCTCCAGTCCCTTTCTATGCAGCCTCAGCTGCACTGAAAATGAATAGAGAGGAGACAGAGGCTCCTATCCATTCATAAACTGAGACAGCGTAAACATAGATTGCAATGCTCAGTTATGAATGGACAGTTAGTGATCACTGACTCTGTTCATTCAGAAAAGGAAGGAGCCGGTAAATTACAGATTTACCGGCTCCTTCCGCTCTCCATCCTGACAGATCCGGGACAGGGGGGACCAGAGGAGGACTGGAGGACATGGCGGGGGACTGGAGGACATGCCCAATCAAAAAATTGTTATTCTTGGCCTGTGTGTAACGAGCAGGGCCCTCTGACTCCTCCTGTATTGAATTGTATTGTAACTGTACTGTCTGTCTTCATGTTGTAAAGCTCTGTGCAAACTGTTGGCATTATATAAATCCTGTCTAATAATAATAATAATAACACTATATTTTGGCCTCTTCTCATAAGGCTTGCTCACTGTGGTGTAAAACTATTATTTCCATCCAAAGTCTGTCAATGAGAATTTATTCAAAAATATCTAATCTTATTCCAAGTGCACTAAATTGTGGCCTCACCATACAGACTGGCCGTTCCTTAATTGCAGGGCTGTATCTTGGCCTATGGCAACAAGGCCCAGGCCTAGGGCAGCACTTTGTGGGGGCGGCAAAAGCCGCCCCTCCCGGCTGAAAAAAAGCCCTCCTGACTCATGCCTTCCATACATATTCAATCTCCGGCTGCCGGCGGCTTGCTGTAGCGCAGCACTTATGGAATTACTTGGCTAGGTAGCTTGGAGGGACTGGTGCCCCCATAGAGCGGATGGTGACTGGTACCGCCCTCCTGCACGCCCCTCTAAGTACGTCTGTCCTGCTCGGCTCTTCGTCCTGTCAGCGCTTGATGAATGAATGGCGGCCGGGAGTGATAACGGCGGTGAATGAAGGGTGGCTCGGGGTGACAGTGCAATGACAGAGAGCGGAATCATCCATGGACAAGCAGAGCGCTGAGCATCTCCCTCCTACCGAGGAAGACTGGCTGGAAATGATGAAGGAGAGGAGCCTCACTGACCTGGAGCAGAAGCCTGAGGAGTGAGGACAGGTAGGAATTAAGTGTTCTGTCTGTGCCACAAATGTATTAAACAAACTTTGCAGGACATTCATTTTCACTGATTATTGCACTGTTTAATGAGTTTGCATTGATTTTTGTATGTGCAAAGTGCCCCATGCATGCTAAAAGCAATGCAAACTCATTAAACAGTGCATATTGAGTGAAAATGAATGTACTGCAAAGTGCTCAGTGCTAAAGCAATTAATAAACAACTAAAAAGCTGTGATGTTGAGAAGGCGTCACTGATAGAGCTGCACTGGTGGGGACTGATAAGGCACTCTTAAGCTTCACTGCACTGATGAGGACGCACTGGTGGGGACTGATGGGGCCACACTGAAGGCGACTGATGAGGCCGCACTGGAGGCGACTGATGATGCTGCACTGGTGGTGACTGATGAGGCACTCTTAAGCCCCATACACACGGTCGGACAATCCGCGGACCAGGTTGGTCGGATCCTGTCCGTCATACTTTGTCTGATGTTGGTTTTGCGTACACACGGTCGGACAAAGTTGTCGGAAAATCCGATCATGAACGTGGTGACGTTTGTTGCCTACGACGGGACTACGTAGAGGCTAGTAGCCAATAGCTTTGGTCTTGTAATGTGATCTGAGCATGCGTAGCACTTTGTCCGGTCGGACAACCGTACACACGATCGGATTTGCTGTGATCGGACCGGGTTGTCGGCAAATCTATCCAGCAGGAGATAAGACTTTGTCCGTCGGACAATCCGACGTACACTGTCCGATGGTGCATACACATGGTCTGATTTTTCAACAACATTGTCCGATCGGACAGAATCCATGAAAAAGTCCGACCATGTGTATGGGGCTTTAAGCTGCACTAATGAGGACGCACTGTTGGGGAATGATGAGGACGCACTGGTTGCAACTGATGAGGCACTCTTAAGCTGCACTGATGAGGACGCACTGGTGGGGACTGATAAGGCCGCACTGGAGACCACTGATGAGGCCACACTGGAGACCACTGATGAGGCCACACTGGAGACGACTGATGAGGCCACACTGGAGGCGACTGATGAGGCACTCTTAAGCTGCAATGATGAGGCCGCACTGGTGGCGACTAATGAGGCTGCACCGATGAAATGAAACTGTTATATTCCTTGAATGAATGAAAGAATGACTTGTATAGCGCTACCTATGCAAACTGAATCGCCTCAGGGCGCTTTTACCACTGGTGTCCATCTGTGGTATAGTGCGGTCCTTGCCCTGTGGGGTCCCGACACGCTTACAAACACATACACATACAACATACACATATTTGGCCAATTTTATCAACAGGATCTAATTAACCTACCAGCATGTCTTTGGAGTGTGGGAGGAAACCGGAGTACCCGGAGGAAACCCACGCAGGCACAGGGAGAACATGCAAACTCCAGGCAGAAGGTGTCGTGGTCGGGATTTGAACCAGCGACCCTATTACTGCTAGGTGAAAGTGCTAACCACTACACCACTGTGCTGATGGGCACTGATAATGCTGCACTGATGGGTACTGATATGCTTCATGTTAATATTGCTAAGGTTGTTGTTAATATTTATTTTTGGATCTTAATTCTGCATAAAACATTTAACAGTGTAATTTCATGAGATAATTTGAGATTGGACGGGTCAGGGTAGGGGTTGGGTGGGGCAAGTGGTGGATAGTAACTCTTAAGGCCTGGCTAGTGGCTTAGGACTTGACATTTTTAGACCTGCATTGTACATTCACATCAGTCCCTGCCCTCAAGGAGCTTACAAGTAGGCACTTGGTACCCACTTTTAAAGTACAGAGAGGAAAAGGTGGAGCCTAAAGTGGAAGGGGTGTGGTTTACAGATGCTAGGGCGGGTCATAAACAGAAAGGGGTGTGGCCTTATCAGGGAGGGGTAGATCATATTTAAATTAAGGGGTGCACGAGTTTAGTCAGGCCTAGGGCAGCACAAATCCTAAATACACCACTGGGTAATTGCTCTGCAAAAGAATAAGGACTGGTAAAATAGGAAGAGAAGTAACAAGTGTGAAGCCTCTTCTTTTGCAGTTGACATTTTACTGCATGTTTTAACCTCCAGCGGACTTTTCTTTCCCAAAAGTCAGACGGACCTAGAAATAAACATGTTTCAAATCTTTCCGACGGACTCGAGTCCGGTTGAAAAATCTGGTCGTCTGTGTGCTAGTCCGATGGGTGAAAACTGACGCTAGGGCAGCTATTGGCTACTGGCTATGAACTTCCTTATTCTAGTCCGGTCGTACGTCATCACGTTCGAATCCGTCTGACTTTTGGAGTGATCGTTTGTGGGCAAGTCTGTTCGTTTGAAAGTCCGTCGAAAAGTCTGATTGTGTGTACGCGGCATAATATGCATATAAAAGCCACAAAACAGCCCTCTTCAGATGTGGATGGCACTGCAAGTGGGGACACAGCACATGCATTTAATAAGAGAGTACGCTTTACCAGATAATCTAAAAATGTGTGTTTGCTAGGTAAAACCACGATTTAGAATAATAGACCCAATACATTTTAGTACATTTATATTATAAAGACCATTGCCTTTAGTAAGAAAACTATAATATTTATCATGAGGCTAAGATTTTTCAGCTTATACCAAAATTTGTGAAATTAGATTACAATAAATAAAAAATGTTTATGGTAAAGAGAAAAGCGCTGCAAGTAAGAATATAAATCAATTATTTTATCTGTTCTTTTATCTGCAATTATTTAAGTTGGCAACAGGGTCTCTTTAATCATAATACTTGCGATATCACCTGAAATATCTTAAAATCTTACACTACACTGTCATCCTCCTAGCAGTGCTTCGATTACATGGCTACCAATACATAGATAATAAATATCTCCTTAAAGAACTGGGATATACTGTAATATTATTGCAAAGCTGATAAGTCTGAGTTATGCTCATTGGTTTTATTGCTGTGTAAAAGTGATCTGCTAGTTAATGCATGCTAAGATTTGTCCAAAAAAAAAGCCTACCTTAGGTTTTTAGATTAAAATAATGACGCATTTACATTTCACAAGTAGTTTAACACACGTCACCGTGAAAAACGTTTTTAGCAGGATTTTTGTTTTCTTTTCTCATCTTCTGAACATTTGATATCCTAGTGTTTCTAGAAAAGTTTTTCCTCTCTTTTTTAAAGATTTATTTCAGTTTCCGTGGCTTTTATTACCTTCACTTTTCTCTGAGAAATTAATATTCACAACCTTATTTATTCAGTACCAACAATGGCAATTCTTGACAGCAGGGAAACGAAAAGGCAAGTAAGGCAAAATGACAAGATAATCTATTCTTTAACAAGTGTTTTATAAAACTGTCTATTTGAGTATATTATCCAATCCATTACAAATAATATCATGTATTGAGATGATGAGGGAAGGAATGGCTTGCCTGAAAATCATCCTCAGATGTGAAAAACAGAAAAAAAGTTCATTCATCCATATCGCACGGCATGTATCATTTTTAAAATTCATGACTCATTACAACAGTTACCATTTAGTGATGTCTGAGTTATGCATATCATTTTCAAAGTGACCTACTTGATCCTTTTGTCTGTTGCATTTAAATAGGGTTGCTAGACCTAATTAATTTAAAATAAATTAAAACCGGTAATATTTAAAAAAAGCATATCTAAACTTTAGCCCTGTACACACGATCGGACTTTCCGACGGAAAATGTGCGATCGGAGCTTGTTGTCGGAAATTCCGACCGTGTGTAGGCTCCATCGGACATTTTCCATCAGAACTTCCGACACACAAAGTTTGAGAGCTGGATCTAAAATTTTCCGACAACAAAATCCGTTGTTGTAAAAATCCGATTGTGTGTACACAATTCCGACGCACAAAGTTCCATGCATGCTCGGAATCAAGCAGAAGAGCAGCACTGGCTATTAAACTTAATTTTTCTCGGCTCATCGTACGCGTTGTATGTCACCGCGTTCTTGACGTTCAGAATTTCCGACCAACTTTGTGTGATCATGTGTATGCAAGACAAGTTTGAGCAGACATCCGTCGGAAAAAATCCTATGGATTTTGTTGTCGGAAAATCCTATGTGTGTACAGGGTATAACAATAAACTTCCTTTATTAGGACCCCTTTGTTTTGTTAATTATATAATCAAAAGCATTTTGTTATATATGTTTGATAAGTTCAAAAAAATTTTTGATTGTGTTGTGCTGTTGATTCTGCCAGAAATCATGTTAGCTGATAACTTTCTGTGCCTGTCCTGACCCCTTTTGGTTAAAATTTACGGTAAGTCAAATGAAGCTTATTTTTTTTTACCAAAAATATGTAGCAGAATACATATTGGGCTAAATTTATGAAGATATTAGATTTTTTACATTTGTTATTGGATATGTTTTATAGCAGAAAGTAAAAAATATTTATTTATACATTTTATTCAAAATTGTCTGTCTTTTTTTGTTTACAGCGCAAAAAGTAAAAAACCCAATGGAAAAAGGACATAAATGCAGTGTTGCATGACCTCACAATTACCAATTAAAGTAGAGCAGTACTGAATCGCAAAAAATGGCCTGGTCATTAAGGGGGTAAAATCGTCCAGAGCTGAAGTGGTTAAGCTGGCCATACATGGATCAAAATTCAGCCGGTTCAGCAGGGACTGACTGAATTTCGAAACCATGTATGGGCTAGCTGGTTGTGCACAAGTCGATCTATATATTGATTGTAACAAATTAGTAAAATAAAATGAAAACAATAAATAAAATAAAAAAAATAAAAGTAGACAAAACCTGAAAGACTTTTGATGGGATTAAAGCTTAAAATAAAACTGCAGGCAAAACACATACCTGTGTCCAATAAAGGTGTAGAGGGTTTGCCTGAATCTGTGCATTATCTTTGCCACTCTGCTATCCTGTCTGCATTTCCTATCAGCTATTCATCAGTACTTAGCTGTTGTCTGCCTTTATATGCGCAGTTTTGCAGTGTCGTGTCTCAGTGATCTGTAAGATTAAAGTGGTTGTAAAGGCTGAAGGTTTTTTATCCTAATGCATGCTATGCAAAGCCTTTTGTGTGCAGCAGCCCCCCCCCCCCCTCCTTAAACTTACCTGAGGTCCCTCTCTGTCCAGCGATGTCAACAAGTGTCTCAGCCATCCAAGATTCTCCCTCCTGATTGGCTGAGACGCAGCAGCAGCACCATTGGTAGCTAGCCAATCAGGGGAGAGAGGGGTAGGGGTGGGGCCGGGTCAGGGCTCCGTGTCTGAATGGACACACGGAGCTGTAACTCGGCTTGGGTGCCCCCATAGCAAGCTGCTTGCTGTGGGGGCACTCAACAGGAGGGAGGGGCCAGGAGTGCAGAAGAGGGACCCGAGAA